>VOPJ01001196.1:0-43541 GCA_014673585.1 Semibalanus balanoides
AGTGGGGGAAAAGGAGTTTCCCACCATTCTCGGTTATGAACACAAGGTGATGACTGACCCCACTGTTCCTCCTGTGCGACAGGGCTTGCGACGGCTTCCTTATGCAGTTCGAGAGGCAGTTTCCGCTCGATTGGTAGAACTAGAGACAGACCGGCGTCATCGGAGCGGGTGGAGGCCAGACCATTCGGGTGATCACCGCTGGTAGTAGTAGGAAAAGGGATGGTCGCATCAGGCTGTGCATAGATTTGCGAAAGGTCAATCAGGCAGTGGTGACGGATGGGTACCCGCTGCCCCACATGGAAGATTTGCTTAATAATTTGCAGGCATCCACTGTGTACAGTGTCTTTGATTTACGGGATGCATATCACCAGGTAGTGCTCCACCCAGAAAGTCGTCATCTCACTACTTTCGTGTCACATGAGGGACTATTTCGTTTTGTGAGATGTCCGTTTGGCTTGGCTTCAAGCGGTCCGTGTTTTCAAAGGATAATGGAAAGCATGTTGCAGGGTATTCCAGGCGTGGAAATTTACCTTGACGATGTGGTTGTGCACGGATCCACACAGGCACTGCACGACGAGCGGGTCGCTGAGGTGCGGCGGAGGTTCGAGGCGCACAAGGTCCAGGTCAACACGCGGAAGTGCGTGATGGGGGCCAGGACCATCAGCTTCCTGGGTCTCATGGTCTCTCACGGGAGCGTCAGAGTCGACCCTGACAGGTTAGCTCCTCTGCTGCATTCGCCGGAGCCGTGCACGGCGGCGCTGCTGAGGTCCTTCCTGGGCTCAGTGGGTTTCTACGCCGGTTTCTGCCACGTTTTGTAAGCTTGGCGTGAGCCGCTCCGTGCAGCGGTAACTGCTGAACCGTTTGTGGGACGGATGATTATCTGCAGAGTAAAAGGAAGATTCCGTGCTGCATTGCAAACATCTCCGTCATCTGCACTGTTCATCACCCCGAGCTTTCAAAACCATCCGTTAAACACTGATGCCTCCGACGTAGGATGTGGTGCGTACATCAGCCAAGTCCAGGGTGATGCTGAGGTTGTTGTTGCTTATGCTTCTCGTTCCTTTTCACCCAGTGAAAGATCGTATTCTACAGTGGAGAAAGAGGCACTATGTTGCGTTTGGGCATGTGAAAAATGGCATACTTACTTATGGGGCCGTAGATTTCTTTTGAGGACCGATAACCAGTCACTGTGCTCCATTTTTGGTTTGAAGGGTTCGAGTCGTGCGGGACGTCGCATTGCCCGCTGGGAAACACGTCTGCTGACGTACAACTTTGACGTGCAGCACGTACGTTCCAGCCAGAACGCAGTAGCGGACGGCCTCTCCCGCGCTCCTCTCGACGGCGTGTCCTGGGAGGACAATGATGACGTCGAGATCGCTGCTTTGGTGGCACATGCTGTCATCTCTGAGGACGAGCTGCGGTCTGCCTCTGTGGCAGATCAGGTCCTCAAGTCAGTACGCGGTCACGTGCAGGAGGGTTCCTGGCCGCCCCGGAGAACATTAAGTCCGGAACTTACTTCTTTCTTTCAGTTGCGACAGGAGCTGTCATGCAGCGATTCCTTACTTTTTAGGGGCGACAGGCTGGTGGTCCCAGTTTCACTTCGTTCTCGCCTGATACAGTTAGCGCACGAGGGTCACCAGGGTTTGACCCGTACTAAGCAGAGGTTGCGTGACCTCTACTGGTGGCCAAGTATGGACGCCGAGGTAGAGGCGCTCTTACGGGAGTGTGGTCTGTGCCTTATGCATCCAAAGTCCAGTGTGCCGTGTAGGCCACCACTGCATCCGATTGCACTTCCAGAGGGACCGTGGCGTCATTTAGAACTGGACATAATCGGCCCGCTTCCCGGGCCAGCCACCGAGAGGTTCGGTTTAGTCCTCGTAGATCTGTACAGTCGGTGGCCCGAGGTCGCATTTGCCTCTGATGTCCGATCGTCGACGGTAGTAGAGTTTCTAGAATCCGTATTTGCGCGAGAGGGAGTGCCAGAGAAGCTTCAGACCGATAATGGTGTTCAGTTTTGTTCAAACGAGTTTCGTGGTTGGTTGGATTCGTATGGCATTCGTCATCTGCGTAGTTCTACGTATTCCCCTCAGACTAATGGTGTAGTTGAGCGACTGAATCGTACCGTGAAAAATGCTATGCTCACTGCGCGCATTCTAATAGGCAGTGCGAGAGTGTCTCATGTGCGTTCGTTCTTACATGTGTACCGTAGTACGCCACATGCGGCGACTGGTGTGACACCGTTCGAGAGGCTGCGCGGTGGTCGCAAAATGCGTACGCGATTGAATGTGATCCCAGTGGGATGTGCTGTTAATGTACAAGTGCAGCGGCGTGTTGCCGACTATCAACAGAAGTACAAGGCACGGTATGATTCCCGAGCTGGTACGGCGCCGACGTGGCAGCCCGGTGACATAGTTAAGGTGCGTGACCCGCTTTGTCGCCGTAGGGCGTATGGACCAGCGCGGCGGGTGGTGAAGCGGACTGGGCCGGTTAGCTAACGGCTTGACAAGCGGACAGGGGGTGCACGCCCGGCGTCTGGTGTCCGCTCGGGGCGCAGATGTGGACGGTGGCGCTGAGCTAGACCTGCCGTGGGACGACTTGCGCGCTGGTGCTGGTGCGGTGCGGCCGATGGTGGACGCTGGTGCGGCCGAGCCCGTCGCTCTACCTCCGGAGCGACGGTACCCTTGGCGGGAGCGACGCGCGACGGACAGATACGTGGCACTGTGAATACGGTGAGGTTTCGTTGAGTGTGGGCCGGTGTTGTGACGTGTCATGCTTCTCGCGACGTTTGTGGTTGTGGCCTGCCACCTCGCGGCGAGATGTGGAGTGGTGTGGCTGCCACGGGCTGATAAGATGCAGCACTCGTCACGGCGGCTGACGTGTCATGCTTTTCGAGGTGTATGGAAAGAAATAACGATCCAGACGTGGCCGCAGAGAGACATGCTTTCTGCTTGGACTCAGAAGAACGGACCTTGAGGAAGGAACGCATTACAACACCCCGATTATCTCGGAAACTTATAAAGCTAGGGCAAACATTAGAGAGGTCAATCGATAGCTATTGAATCTTGCAAATCGCACCCAGCTCCCTCAAAAAATTGAGCTCCGATCAATAGTTTTCAGGCTCAGAGGCATGAAAGGTCAATCACTCTTTATTTAGCCAAACACAGTTTTTCGTGAATAAGACACTGTCACATAGAAGAGAGACTTTACGCATCGGTGTTCATGATGGCGACTTTGAAAAATATATACGTGACCTGGTAAGTCAACTTCAAAATTGAACCTCAGGTCAAGGTCATTTTGGTGACCCAGGTAGTCATGTTGCATATGGGTCAACGCCGGCCAGACCGAGAACGAACACATAGGTGTCAAACTAATACGTCATCTATCTCTTTCTATCAAGAGTTATTAGCAAATCCATATTGCTGTTATGACCTCAGTATATCTCAGTGGTGATCCATTGTAGAATATCCACTAAGCAACAATGCATCCTTGTATACAATTTTAAGATACTGAGCTCATTTGCTAATAGCATAGTTTGAAAATAATTCCTGATCCTCAACTGCATATTTATCTGGAAAAGGGAAGCATTTGTAATTTACCCATCATTCATATAATGGGGAGGTCAGGCAAATTGACACATGACCTTTGGTCACCCATACGAACAATCCGAGATACACAGAATTGGTGGACGATATTCTTATAAACATTCTGCAAGTGTTTCAAAAACTATCGCAAAAACGACTGTGTTTTGGCCAACGATAGCCGCAAAAACAATTTGTTAGAACGAGTGAGGTCACTTTGACAATGGAACTTTAGTGACCTGACCTGAGTACTGACCATCAAGTCAAAAACTAGTTCTCCAAGAGTATGGTGTAAAGTGTGATGCCCAAACAGTTTAAAAAATTGACGGCCTGCGCGCACGCCGCGTATTTTGCAGCATACTCCTGCAAGAAACCTGAGGGGGAGCGGGACGGAAATCCAACCCCTCCCTTGCAGTGCGCGGGTGTACCAACACTGCGCCATAGTTGCCTCCCCCGATTCCCCCTTGGCATCCCAAGTACTCTTTCTCAGCCAGCCGGCTGCCCCCCCGCGAGGAATAAATCACAGCTGAGACATCCGCCGGCGGATCCGTCACGGAGCGTCACGGAGCGTCATATGACGTCACTGCATCTGGTAGCGCAGTGACGTCACATCCTGCGGCAGAGCAAGGCCGTACAAGATAGGTAGAATCACCCGAGGATGTTGGCACCCCAATCGCTCAACATTAGCGTGACGCCACTGCATCTCTGGTCCGACTCGGCTGTCGCCGCACGCGGCTCGGTGTGGTGATAATATTTTGCCCGGGAAAGTTGCGCCTATGAGATGCGATCGTTTAATTCATGTGCGCTTTTTTAATCTATGTACTTTGGTTTTATTTTATGGATGGATTTATAAGGCCAGGACCCTCATCAAGCAGTTATTGTTGGCGTCTCCACAGTTTCAAAATTTGTAGGGACTAATTCAAGTGCAAGTGCACTTTAACATGGGACCATATAAGGAAGGATTGCAAATTACTATGGAATTAGTACTCATAGTAATTTTCACTGGGATTGGGCACTTAGCTGCGCCGATACTACTCCTCCTCCTAAGTTGCGTGCGTGGACGCGCCCCACACTGGCGGAGCCAAGGGGGGGGGCATGGGCCATAGCCCCCCCCCAAGGTCCTTCAAAACGGCTGGACGTACAACCTACAGTTGCTGGCGGGGCGTCGGGGCGACAACGCGCTCTACCCCCTACCCAGTCAACATCTCCACTCTGACGGTCTGCTACCCCTCCCCCCAGCTCAACGACTTTTTGGAAATACGCCACTGGATCCCTCCCCCTAAACCACACGGCTAGATCTGCCAGTGGCGACGCCCATGGTCGCCTGCCTCTTCAGTGCGAAATATTCGCACAGCATCGAGCCGCGCTCAGCGACAGCAGAGTCGGACCAGACACCCAGTGACGTCATAGACATCCAGTGACGTCCCAGACACCCAGTGACGTCATAGCTAATGCTGAGCCGGTCGGCAGTCGTCGAATGGGGAATCCCGTGATGACATCCCCTGGGTGGCAGTGACTGTTATCAAGTTGCCTTGGCAGTGACTCACCAGACAGCAGGGGTGGCTGCTGCGCACTGCCTGATGTACCCAATTTCGGGGTCAAAAAAGAAAGATCATGACGAATCGAATGGTGTTTGTCCCATTGAAATGGGCCGCGCAGTTCTCGAGATCTCTGGGGGGGGGGGCAGAATCTGCCCCCGCAGGTTAACGTAATTCTGGCCGCCCGCAGGAAATAGGGTTTAGCGTTTTTTTACATCTTATCGTTTGTGTTGTACCTACAGTTATGACGCGGCCTCCTCCAAAACAGGTGCTTGGTAGTCATCGGCTCTAGACGTCATGCTGTTCAAACTATGTTTGTTTTAAATTGTGAGTTTTTACAACGAAATTGTTGTATCAGGCAGTTTTTTTACCCCCAAACTGAGTGGCTGGATCCGCCCCTGGGACGCTATTAGGAATGGCTGAAAATTCCCAGGGACAATGTCCCAAGTGTCCTCAGTGGCAACGGCGTCCATGGTTACCGCGCTGCATCGAACAAACAAACGTCTGGGGGATTGTATCAACTGCATAAACATCTGTCCTATTTATAGGAGCCCTGCACGGCGTAGGCGTTGATAGTTCCCTCGCAGACGGTACAGCTCGCAGACGGCTGGGTAGTGGGGTATTTACCTCGCGTTCCCCGGCCGAGCGTCGCGTCTGAGTTTATACAGTCACCTATCTATGAGTCAGGGGGGCAGGGGGGCAGGGGTCATATCAGACGCGACCGCGGCTTCCTGCACACCGATATGCTGCAGAGAGGCAGGCAGTCGGTCACAGACCACAGCGGGGTCGCGCCACACGGGCAGTGTTAGAGAGCTGGGACAGGACAGTGAGCGGTGGAGGTTGAGATCGAAAGTGAGTCGAGCGGCAGGACAGGACAGTGAGCGGTGGAGGTTGAGAATCGAAAGTGATCGAGCCGGCAGGTCAGGACAGTGAGCGTGAGGTTGTAGTGCGAAAGTGAGTTGAGCGCAGGAACAGGACAGTAGACGGTGGGGTAGAATCGAGAAAAAGGTGAGTCGAGCGGCAGGACAGGAACAGGTGACGGTGGAGGGTTGAGATGGACAGTTGAGTGAGAGCAGGAGACAGTGAGCGGGTGGAGGTGTGAAGATCGAAAGTGGGAGTCGAGCGGCAGGATCAAGGACAGTGGAGCGGGAGGTCAAAATCGAAAGTGAGCTCGAGCGGCCAGGCAGAAGGACAGTGATGGTGGATTGAGATCGAAAGTGAGTCGAGCGGCAGGACAGGACAGTGAGCGGTGGAGGTTGATATCGAAAGTGAGTTGAGCGGCAGGACAGGACAGTGAGCGGTGGAGATTGATATCGAAAGTGAGTTGAGCTGGAGGACAGGACAGTGAGCGGTGGAGGTTGAGATCGAAAGTGAGTCGAGCGGCAGGACAGGACAGTGAGCGGTGGAGATTGGAGATCGGAAGTGAGTTGAACGGCAGGACAGAAGGCTGTGAGGTGAGCGTTGACATTGGAAGTGAGTTGAGCAGTACAGTAGTGAGCTGTGAGCGTTTACAGTGAGTTGAACAGGAGATACGTGAGTTGTGAGCATTGACAGCGAACTAAGCGAGAGAGAAGACCACCGGCGGACATCCAAGATGGCATCGCCGGTGATCGGGATCGACCTGGGCACGACCTACTCCTGCGTGGGCGTGTTCCAAGCCCCACCACGAAAACAAAGTGGAGATCATCGCCAACGACCAGGGCAACAGGACCACGCCCAGCTGCGTCGCCTTCACCGACACGGAGCGACTCGTCGGCGAGGTCGCCAGGAGCCAGGCGACGAGGAACGCCGCGAACACCGTCTTCGAGGCGAAGCGACTGATGGGGCGCACGTTCGACGATCCAAAGGTCCAGCAGGACATTTCCAACTGGCCGTTCATGGTGATGAATGACAACGGCACGCCGAAAGTACAGGTGGAGTTCAAGGGCGAGACGAAGAGATTCACGGCGCAGGAGATCAGCGCCATGGTGCTGACCAAGATGAAGGCGACGGCGGAGCAGTACCTGGGCACGAAGGTGACCGACGCAGTTATCACCGTGCCGGCCTACTTCAACGACTCGCAGCGCCAGGCCACCAAGGACGCAGCGACCGTCGCCGGGCTCAAGGTCAAGAGGATCATCAACGAGCCGACGGCGGCCGCGCTGGCCTACGGCCTCGACAAGAAGCTGACGGGGGAGCAGAATGTGCTCATCTTCGATCTCGGAGGCGGAACCTTCGACGTGTCCATTCTGACCATCGCCGACGGCTCCATGTTCGAGGTGCTGTCCACGGCCGGCGACACCCACCTGGGCGGCGAGGACTTCGACAACAGGATGGTCAGCCACTTCGTGAGCGAGTTCAAGCGGAAGTACAAGAAGGATGTGACTAGCAGCCCCAGGTCGATGCGGAAGCTGAAAATGGCGTGCGAGCAGGCGAAGAGGGCCTTGTCCACTTGCGCAGAGACAGCCATTGAGATTGACTCCTTCTACCAAGGGATCTACTTCTACAGCAGGATTTCGCGTGCTCGCTTCGAAGAGATATGCATCGACTTGTTCCGACACACCCTGGAGCCAGTGGAGAAAGCGTTGAAGGACGCCGGTCTGCCGAAGTCGGCCATCAACGAGGTCGTGCTGGTAGGCGGCTCTACCCGCATCCCCAAGATCCAGAAGCTAATGCGAGACTTCTTCGAGGGCAGGAAGCTGAACATGAGCATCAATCCTGACGAGGCGGTGGCGTACGGCGCGGCCGTGCAGGCCGCTGTGCTCTCCGGCGACTCGAGTGACCTGCTGAAGGACGTGCTTCTCGTGGACGTGGTGCCCCTCTCTCTCGGGACCGACGCGGGCGAGGAGAGCAGCATGGTCAAGCTCATCGAGCGCAACACGCGCATCCCGGTGGTGAAGAACAAAAGCTTCTCCACTGGGAGAGACAATCAAACGGCCGTTCACGTCGGTGTCTACGAGGGGGAACGAGCCCTGGTGAAGGACAACCACACGCTGGGTGAGTTCAATTTCAGCGGACTTCCCTCCGCGCGACGCGGCGAGGTCAAGGTGATCGTCGAGTTCGACATCGACGCGGACGGCATCCTGAACGTCAGCGCCAGGGAGGAGCAGACCGGCAAGTCGATGAAGATCACCATCGCCAACGACACGAGCCGCCTCAGCCAGCAGCAGATCGAACGCATGCTGCGGGAGGCCAACCAGTTCCAGGCCGAGGACGAAGCTCGTCGCGAGAACATCGCCGCCATGCAGCAGCTGGAGAGCTACGTCTTCTCTGTGCGTCGGGGCATCGAGGAGTACGGCGACGCGTTGGCGGAGGACGACCGGCGGACGGCCAGCCAGCGCAGCGAGGAGGCCATCAAGTGGATGGATGAGAACACCCTGGCCGAGAAGGACGAGGTGGAGCACCAACTTCGGGAGCTCCAGGAGGCACTCGAACCCATCATGGCGAAGGTCCGTCAGCCAGGCGCGAGCGGCCAGTCTCGACCACAGGCGAGAACCCGCCAGACGACCAGTGGCGACATGGGCGGTGCGAGAGGCGGGGGCCAAGACGCTACAAGAACCCAGCGAGACATTCCAGAGGAGAGGACCGAGCAGGACGCCATGGGCAGCCAGAGGGCGGCGCAGGAGCTGCTGCGCGGCATGATGGGCGGAGAGAGAGGTCCAAGGGCTTCCAACCACGGCCTCTGGGGCGGCCTGCCGGGATCCACGCCCGGTGGCCAGGAGAAAGATGGTAAGGAGGACGGCCCCCCGGGGAACTTCACCCCAGTAATGGAGGACGTTGACTAGTCGTCGTTTGCCGGCGTGTGAGTGGTGTGACTGCAGTGAAGGATACAAGGGTGGGTGTTATGATGGAGGTGGCTGCGGGTGTGCTAGTTTTCACCTTACAGGGTGGAGTGTGGCGAGTTTTCAAAAGCGAGTGCCAATCTTCCAGTATAAGTTGCTATTATCAACCAGTGATAGATGAAGGGAACTGGCTTGTCGCCCTGGGACTTTGGCTAAGTGAACACATTGATAGGTCATTGCGAACGAGGTCAGCTTTGGGTTTCAACATTTCGATGAAGTGTCTGTCCTGGGTGATGTTCATGGGTCAGGGTAGGCTTCGATTATCCATGTCTGTATAATGATTAATTAACCAAGCATATTCCATGTGAAAATTACATCATTGTATGATCTTGATAGCCTATTGATAACAAAGACGACCCGAGTGAACATTCAATTTCGCCATGCCCTGAATAAATGATGGAAGTGTTTACAATACCTTTTTGATTGAAAGGGACTGGAACGAAAACGAAACGGAAATAAAATGGTACGACAACATAATGGGAACGGATGAAATAGCATGACACGGTACGAAAACGATGCGGAAACGTTACAAAAAACGGTCAAGTTTCGGCCGTGGAAGGGTACGGGAACGGGAGGGGAGCGGGACAGCAGGAATGGTGCATGAATGGAACGGAACAAACAGGAACTAAACAATAAGGAGATGTGGTCTCACATAGAGTATTGTTCAGCATACTGAAATGACTGAACACAATGATCCGGCTATTTGGCAAAAAGTAAAGCGTACACAAAAAAAAACACGAGTCTCGGCGCACCTTCGATTCGTTAGTCAGATCCAATTACTCTTGCATTTACATTTACAAGAGCTTTTCCAAATTGGAAGATCCAAGCAACATTTTATCCGAGAAAATGCAAACAATTCGACGTAACGGTGGCTGAAATCCAAATCCCGTAATTTGTTTCCCCATGTTATCAAGGCCATAGATATCCATTTTATAGAGGTCATAGAAGGGAACGGAAGGCCACCGCACTACTTTTTGAGGGCAGGGCCTTTCTGGGAGGGGCGGACTTTGGTAAGCTGCATCTTTGTATATACTGGCAGGCGTGCGTGTGCGTGAAAAGTTCGGGAAAACATCGGCGACTGACAAGGCCTCTGGTCTCTAATAGCACCTTTATTGTCCAGCGCATAGCACTATCACCTGAACCAAAGTCGCCATTATGTCCAAGGGAACCACTTGCAAGGAAGCGCTGAAGCAATGGGAGGAACGGACAGGCCAGAAAGCCTCGGAGGCCACCGAAGTCAAACTGAACGGCGTTTGGCCTTCAATAGAGAAGATGGACAGCAGCCTCAGCCAGCTAGCTGCCTGTCAGAAGCTCTCCCTCTCCACCAACGCCATCGACCGCATCGCCAACCTCAACGCCTTGAAGAACCTGAAGATCCTGTCCCTAGGCAGAAACATGATCAAGAACCTCTCCGGTCTGGAGGCTTTGGGGGACACGTTGCAGCAGCTGTGGATCTCCTACAACAACATCGAACGCATGAAGGGCGTCAACGTCTTGCGGAAGCTGACTGTTCTCTACATGTCCAACAACGTCGTGAAGGATTGGTCGGAACTGGTGAGAATCAATGACCTCTCGAGTTTAGCCGAGTTGGTGTTTGTGGGCAACCCACTAGAGGAGAGGTACTCGGAGTCGGGATCGTGGCATGACGAGGCCAAGAAACGGCTGCCCAACATTAAGCGCCTGGACGGCATACCAATCGTTCGCTGACTCGCCGGGAGAGGCGCTAGCATCGCTTCCACGCTTCAAGCCACTGGGATATTTTGGGTTACGGCGAACAGTTTCAATTCACTCACACGTCTTGTCAACGAAGTTGAGTTGAGCTATCGATCTTCATCTTCGAATGCATCGTTTAGATCAAACGCTGCGAGAAGTCCAGGAAGACCATAACTTTCCGGTGTTTAGACTAGCGAAAATACGTTTCCAAGCGCCTTTTACCACAGTGAAAACATGCAGAAAACATCACAAATCCCGCTAAGGCGGAACTATGCTACTACAGCTATTAGTGCAATGGACACTGGTTTTGTTTGCTTGTGATTTTGCACAACCACTTGTGTCTCGCTTTAATACAGACACCCGTCACAGTCGAGTTATAGCCTCAGTCGTATGTCCGATCTGTCTCAGTCTCACCAGACTCCTCAACCAAACACCCGTCTGACACAAAGTCGGCTGTATTGTAGGGACACCGTTCTCTACAGCTGCGGGCTTCTCACCCTTCTCGTCCTCACCTCTCACCTCTCACACACGTCACATCTTACATCACACGTCACATCCGACATCACATCTCACATCACATCGCTCAACCTCTAATCTCACTGTAACGGAATGACGCGGCTCTCGCAGAACGAACACCACTAAAAGTCGTCAAAAAGAACGCACCCTTGCCGTCTATCGGGCCGGCTCTTCGAGCCTCCCGAGCGCTCTCGACACCGCCCGCGACGGGGCGGCGCGAGGCGGCGGGGCGGCGCACGAGGGCGGATGAGAATGATATGCGAGGATCTTTCCGGCCCGACGATCACGTCACGTCACGTCACGGGGACAGAAGGAAGACATAAACGTCACGTCAGATCTCGGGAAAGAAAGCACTGGTCTCGCCTCCCGCCCAGCGCCGAGGACCGAGGCCAAGCGGAGGCGGCAGAGAAGCGAGAAATCATACACTGGGTCTGGTCAGAGAGTCCTCACCCGCTCCGTTGCGAGCGACACTTCTCAGGAACATTACTACAGTACTGACGACGATAAAACATGTATGAAGGACGGCCACCCGACCCACCCGCGGCCGAGACAGCGGCGGGGGCGGGCACCCTCGCGTCTTTGTACGTTCGATCCTCGAATTGGCGCGTTTAGACGGGCATCAGCCACCCAGTGGAACACATACTGCGGCGGCGTTGCGACGGCACGCCGGACGGAGTCGGCGGACAGACAGCGCCGCGACCGAGACACCACCGCCCCCCGACTTCGACTCTGCTACACAGGCGGCGCACACGCGCACACGCATGTGCAAACAAACAAGCGTGAATATACAAAAATACTCGACACAAAATATTGAGTCTCGATTGCTCTCGTGAATTAGTGTGCGGGCGGACGGCCTCTAGTCGTGTCCGCGTTGTTCTCTACCTAGCTGGCCCGGACCGGGCGAAAAATCGCAATAAATACACTGTCGTGGCGGAAAATAACAGGAGAGATACGGCAACGGCCCCGGTTCAACCCAGACCTTCCCCCTACGTCACTCCTACTCCTGGTCTGGAGCACTCCAGATAGGGAACACTGACCGAATCTTGGAGACTTCTAGAAACTCCTGGAGATTTCCGGCCGTCTTCTCGAGACTTCTGGTCATCTGGAGACTTCTGGCCGGCTCCTAGATATTTCTGACAGCCTTTTATATATTTCTGACCGTCTCCTAGAGACTTCTGGCCGTCTCCTAGATACTTCTGACCGTCTCCTTGGGACTTCTGACCGTCTGGAGATTTCTAGCCGTCTCCGGGAGGCTCCTAACTCCCCACCAGATGACGCCGGATTTACGCCGCACATGATGAATACCACCACTCCAGTTTAGACAGCTAGCCTGACCTTTCCACCAGAGCCTGGCACCTCCACCGACCGGTCGCCAGCTGGTAGGGGACGAGGCCGACCGCAGCGGCGATGGCGGTAGCGGGGCGACCTCCCCGTCTTTGCACTGGGGTCGCCGCAGGAACCGCGTGCGCGCGACAGCGGCGGCGGCGGTGGCGGTGGCGTTTCTTTGGCTTGACACGAGACGAGTCGGCGGCGCCGCCCTCACACGGCGGACACCTGGTCCTCGTCGTCGTCTGCGGACAGGTCAGCTTAGGTCACGACAGGGCAGGCAAGTCGGGTGAGATCAGCTCAGGTCGAGCCGACAGACGTGTGCGGTCCGCTATTCGGAAGGGATGATGCTGCTGATGAAAATGGATGACAGGCGCTACAACTTATTCGGTCACATGAGGTGCCATTCGGTCGGTATGCCCATACAAAGTGACGATAAATTGAGCCTCAGAGCGCTGCAACTTTCGCGGAGGCGCTACGGCGACCGTATCAAACACATCAGCCAATCCATCAGGACACCGGCTTCTTCCGCCACACCGCCCGCAGCCCATCTCATCCCCCTCCCCCTCCCCAGTCTCATCATCCCAGGCCACATCACCTCCCCATCACTCCTTCCGTTCCCTCCTCCCCTCTTCTCCCTTACCGTCCACATCAGAGTCGTGCTGCCTGAGCGCGGCCACCGCCGCCGCCGCCGCCGCCAGCGTGCCAGCGGCGTGCGGCGCGCGCGGCGGGCGGCCTTCGGGTCCCGCCGGCGTGCGGCGAGCTCCCCTGCCGCCAGCCGCCCCCAGCCCGCCCCGGGCGGCGGCCGGAGCCGCGGCGCCTGGGGAGGAGGAATGTAGGCGGCGCCGAGCGGCGGCGGCGGCGGCGGCCGCCCGTGGCCGCCAGCTGCAACGATACCAACACAGGTGGTGATGATGATGACCGGGGGTTAGCGGGCGTTTCGCGAGTTCGAGGTGTTCGGTTAATGTCACATCAGCGAGCTCTTGTTTGTTTATTGGGGATATTTAAGGGCGCGCCGACACCTTTGGTCAAATTGCGACCATCATGAGCGAGCTTGGGGACAGATGCGACGCCAGATGAGGGTCAATACCAGGAACGGTTACGGTTTGGAGTGGTCGGAGTGGGTTCTATGGACGATGTGAAGATAAACTGAGGTAGTATGCGAGCCACATAGTGTACGCACTTAGCTGAACAGCCACTGCAGCTTTCTAGCCATGCACGTCAATACCAGGGTTGCCAACTCATCCAGCATGCATAAACGTTGGTCTTTACCAACTAAACAAACACAAAATAACACAAGATCCCAAAATAAAACGCCAACGCTATCGCCAGCCCAGTCAAATCTTCCCCCGACAAACGAAATCACACGCAGACACCACCGCCGCCGTCTCTTCCTCACACACCGTCTCAAACTCAACCCTCTCCCCTCCGAGAAGTGCTCACCTGCAGCCGACTTTGGCAGGTACATGTAGTGCCGCATGGGCGAGGCGAACAGCTCGCCGCCGCCGGCGCCGCTCGGGCCCGGAGAGTCGTACCGCGGGGGGTCGTAGTGGTGGGCGGGGTAGCCCGGGCCGACGGCGCCCGCCTCGCTCGACGATACCGACGACACTGTGGGCATCGGGAGATGGGGGTCACCACTCGGCTTACCGGGACGACCACTGTGGGGATCGGGAGATAGGGTCAGACCACTCGGCTTTACCCCAGACGACACTGTGGGGATCGGGAGATAGGGGTCAGCCACTCGGCTTACCGACGACACTGTGGGGATCAGGAGATGGGGGGTCAGCCACTCGGCTTACATTGAGATTATTGGGGTTTTAGGGCGCACAAGGTTTACGTGGTTTATGTTAAGAATAAGCTGCTCAGCTCCCGGTTTATATTGCGTTTATTCATTGCCCAATGTTCATTTTTCAGATAGTTTAGAATAAGCTGAATTGCGGGGTTCACATTTCGCTCATTCAGAAAGCCCACACATTCATTCTTCAGATCTCTATGTGGTGGTAGGTCATTTTACTACCTATCCCATGGTTCAATGTATTAAAGACGATCCATTTTATCTGCCCAGCGCTGATCAAAGTTACATTACTGACCATCACTGCATAACTCTCTATGATGATGACGATTGGGGTTTTCGGACGGACCGACAGCGAAGGTCACATGCCGCCCAGATAACTCTCTATCACACAAATAGAGACAACGGCCACAGTCCCCCAGCTGTTGTAATAGTTATCACATAGCTAAATGAAAACGGCCAAAACAGAGAGATACCGGCGAAGTCATTCGGTAGCTGCATTGGCACATAACACATACCGCTGTTGTGCGACCTTCTGAGCGGCATGCTGGTGACACTGCTGCTCTCCGGGTTCAGGTCCACCGGCAGTGTGTCAGACTGGGAGCGCTCGTGACTCCGACCTGCAACACGAGGAGGGCGGAGAGGTGGGGGTCAGCAGTCAGCACGCGCTAGCCATACAGCCGCAGTCAGCTGACTGGTGCCCTCCGCACCGGACCACGGCTAGAGCACATGCTCGCTCGTGGCTTTGATGGTTTATTGTTTTTTGGGCGCGCCGACAACTCAGGTCAATTTGCGCCCTCGCTCGTGGCTGCCAGACTGAATACCGCATTGTGACCGACGACATATTCACGACTGAACTCAGGCTTAAACTTGCACCGCTCGTATGGCGTGCAGTACGTCAGGTCCTCGCCACTCAGGGGTTATACCACTCCCATCTCCCCGTCCACACTCATCCCTATCCCCTGGCTCGCTGTTCGTCTTGCAAGTGCAGGTATAACGTCAGGTTCCCTCGCACTCAGGTTATACACTCCCATCTCCCCGTCGACACTCATCCCTATCCCCTGGCTCGCTGTTCGTTCTCTGCGGTGGCAGCCCGTCCAGGTTTCCTCGCCACTCCAGGGGTTTATACCACTCCCATCCTCCCCGTCCACACTCTCCCCTATCCCCTGGCTCGCTGTTTTCGTCTCTGCAAGTGCAGCCGTCAGGTCCTTCGCCACTCAGGGGTAAATGACCTCTCCCATCTCCCCGTCCACACTCATGCCCTTCCCTGGCTCGCTGTTCGTCTCGTGCAGTGCAGCCGTCCAGGTCCCTCGCCACTCAGGGTTATAACCACTCCCATCCCCCGTCCCACAATCATCCTATCCCTGGCTCGCTGTTCGTCTCCCTGCAGTGGCACCGTCCAGGGTCCTCGCCACTCAGGGGTTATACCTCTCCCATCTTTCCCGTCCACACTCATCCCTATCCACTGCTCGCTGTTCGTCCCTGCAGTGGCAGCCGTCAGTCCTCGCCACTCCAGGGGTTATACCTCCCCCCATCTCCCCCGTCCACATCTCATCCCTATCCTGGGCTCGCTGTTCGTCCTGCAAGTGCAGCCGCAGGTCCTCGCCACTCAGGGGGTTTATAACCTCTCCCATCTCCCCGCGTCCACACTCATACCCTATCCCTGGTCGCTGTTCGCTCTGCAAAGCAGCCGTCAGGTCCTCGCCACTCAAGGGGTTATACCTCTCCCATCGTCCCCGTCCCACACTACCCTATCCCCTGGCTCGCTGTTCGTCCCTCTGCAGTGCAGCCCGTCAGGTCCTCGCCAACCTCAGCGGGTTATACCACTCCCACTCCCCGTCCCACACTCAATCCTATCCCTGGCCTCCGCTGTTCCGTCTCCTGCAGTGCAGCAGTCAGGTCCTCGCCCACTCAGGGGTATACCACTTTTTCCCATCTCCCTCCTCCCGTCCACACTCATACCTTATCCCTGGCTCCGCTGTTCGTCTCTGCAGTGCAGCCGTCAGGTCCCGCCACTCAGGGGTTATACCTCCCCCTCTTCCCCGTCCACACTCATCCCTATCCCCTGGCTCGCCTGTTCGTCTCTGCAGTGCAGACCGTCAGGCCTCGCCACTCAGGGGTTATCCTCTCCTCCATCTCCGTCCCACACTCATTCCCTATCCCCCATGCTCGCTGTTCGTCTCTCCTGCAGTGGCAGCCGTCAGGTCCTCTCGCCACTTCAGGGGTTATAACCACTCCATCTCCCCGTCCACACTCATACCTATCCCCTGCTCGCTGTCGTACTCTGAGTCAGCCGTCCAGTCCCTCGCCACGTAGGGTTAATACCACTTCCATCTCCCCCGTCCACACTCAATCCCTATCCCCTGGCTCGCTGTTCGTCTCTGCAGTGGCAGTCCGTCAGGTCCGCCACTCAGGGGTTATAACCTCTCCCTCTCCCCGTCCACACTCATTCCCTATCCCCTGGCTCCGCTGTTCGTCTCTGCAGTGCAGCCGTTCAGGTCCTCGCCACTCAGGGGTTATACACTCCCATCTCCCCGTCCACACTCATCCCTATCCCCTGGCTCGCTGTTCGTCTCTGCAGTGCAGTACGTCAGGTCCTCGCCACTCAGGGGTTATACCTCTCCCATCTCCCCGTCCACACTCATCCCTATCCCCTGGCTCGCTGGTTTCGTCTCCTGCAAAGTGCCAGCGTCCCCAGGGTCCTCTGCTCACTCAGGGGTTATCCACCACTTCCCATTCTCCCCGTCCACAACTCATCCCTATCCCCCTGGCTCGCTGTTTGTCTCTGCAAGTGCAGCCGTCAGGTCCCTCGGGCCACGCAGGGGTTATACCTCTCCCATCTCCCCGTCCACACAGTTTATCCCTATCCCCTGGGCTCGCTGTTCGTCTCGCAGTGCAGCCGTCAGGTCCTCGCCACTCAAGTGGGTTATACCTCTCCCTCTCCCCGTCCGACACTCATCCTAATCCCCCTGGCTCGCCTGTTCGTCTCTGCAGTGCAAGCCGTCAGGTCCTCGCCACTCCAGGGGTTAATAACCACTGCCCATCTCCCGTCTCACACTCCAATCCTTAATCCCCACTGGCTCGCTGTTCACACTCCGTGGAACCAACCTTCCCTCTCGATCCCACCTGACTCCTCTCTCCCTCTGCCTCTTTCCCTATCCCATCTTCATATCCCCTCTTCAGTATCACTCTCCTCTTCCTATTCCCTCTCGCCAATTCCTATTCCTCTTCCTATTCCTCTTCCTCTCCCTCTTCCCCTCACTATCCCTCTCCCTCCACCTCTCCCCACCTGATCCCGGTCTCCGTCGCGCCTGTCCCGGTGAAGGTGACGATGCCGGCGAGCCTGCCGTCAGCAGGTGCGGCAGGTGGGGAGCCCGCGCCACCGGCTGGTGCGGCCTCGTCTTCGTCTCGGCCAGCGACATCAGCTTCCGCACAGCGCTCGGCGACGCTGCGCCTGCGGCACGTCCAGCATCAGACGCAGGTCAACAACACAGAACGTGCCGGCAACAGGCAGACGCTCAGGACTGAGATGGACACGGCCAGCATAGGGATGTTAAGACAAACTAGTGAGATAGACACGGCGAGCATAGGGACGTTAAGACAAACTAGTGAGATAGACACGGCGAGCAATAGGGACGTGTTAAAGACAAACTAAGTGAGATAGACACAGCGAGCATAGGGACGTGAGACAAAACTAGTGAGATAGACACGGCGAGCATAGGGACGTTAAGACAAACTTAGTGAGATAGACAAACGGCGAGCATAGGGGACACGATCAAGAACAAACTGCGAGATAGAACACGGCGGCAATAGGGACGTTAAGAACAAACTAGCGAGATAGGCCCCGGGCAACGTTAAGCCAAACTAAGTGAGAATAGACACGGCGAGCATAGGGGACGTTAAGGCAAACTAGCGAGATAGACACACGGGCGAGCAAATAGGGACGTTACAGACAAACTAGTGAGATAGACACGGCGAGCATAGGGACGTTAAGCACAAAACTAAGTGAGATAGACACGGCGAGCATAGGAACATCAGACAAACTAGCGAGTAGACACGGCGAGCAGTAGGGACGTTAAGACACTAGTGAGATAGGCACAGGCAACGTTAAGGCAAACTAGCGAGATAAGACCACGGCGAGCAAGGGACGTGTTAAGCAACAAACTAGTGAGATAGACACGGCGAGCATGGGACGTTAAGACAAACAGTGAGATAGACACGGCGAACATAGGGACGTTACGGGAGACAAACTAGTTGAGAAGACACGGCGAGCATAGGGACGTTAAAGGGAATAAATAGCACCTTGGGAAAAGTATGAAAATGATGGAAGAAGATGCCCCTGATTACGGTCCTGGCATTCCATTGTTGCGAAAAAAAGTCAGAATTTTGTTGTAATTTGAAAAAATAGTAATATGTTTACAATGTGACGTCACAACAATCTTGCGTCACCAAAGCGAAGTTGTGACGGTCACAAATGAGGCTGACAGCTGCTGTGCCGGCACCGCCGATGCGCCGGTCCGTCCCAGAAGTTCCGGTTTCACGTACCCCGGTGCAACCACCGGTACGGTGAAACGCGACCTGGGCTTGGGACGACCGGAGCCTCGCTCGCGCCGTGTAGGGACGTGGAGGCACGCATAGCGTGAACAGTGGGAGTAACTACTGATGACGTATGCGATACGTCACGGGATTTGTGACGTTGCAAATATGACCACATATGACGACGGTTTTTGCGTTCAAAACTCAGCAACTAGGTCCGTTTTGGAAGGAAAAATTTCAAGATTTAGAAGGTTTCTCAGTACCCCGACAATCTGGCTATCTCAGTTAAAAACTAATGTTAAAGGTGCTAATATTCCCTTTAAAGACCAAACTAGTGAGAATGACACGGCAGCATAGGGACGTTAAGACAAAACTAGCGAGATAGGCACGGACAACGTTAAGGGCAAACTAGCGAGTAGACACGGCGAAAGCATAGGGGACGTGTTAGCCAAACTAGTGAGTTAGACACAGCGAGCATAATGGACGTTAAGACAAACTAGTGGATAGACAGCGGGCAGGATAGGGAAGTTAAAGAACAACTAGTGAGAGACACGGCGAGCATAGTGACGTTAAGACAAACTAGTGGATAGACCCGGCGAGCATAGGGAGTTAGGCAAACTAGTGAGATAGACAACGGCGAGCATAGGGGACGTTAGAACAACTAGTGAGATAGACACGGCCGACGCAAATAGGACGGTTAAGAACAAACTAGTGAGATAGGACGGCGAGCATAGGGACGTTAAGACAAACTAGTGAGATAGACACACGGCGAGATAGGGACGTTAAGACAAACTAGTGAGATGGACACGCGGCATAGGGACGGTTAAGACAAACTAGTGAGATAGACACGGCCGAGCATAGGACGTTAAGACAAACTAGTGAGATGGCAACGGCGAGCATAGGACGTTAAGACAAATGAGTGATGATAGACACGCGGCCAGGCATAGGGACGGTTTAAGAACCAAACTAAGCGAGATAGGCCGGACAACGTTAAGGCAAAACTAGCGAGATAAGACACGGGCGAGCATAGGGACGTGTTTAAGACCAAACTGTGAGATAGACACAGCGAGCATATTGGACCGTTAAAGAACACAACTAGTGAGAATAAGACCACGGCGAAGCATAGGAACGTTAAGACAAACTGTGAGATGGACACGGGCCAGCGTAGTCGACGTTAAGAACAAACTAGTGAATAGACAACGGCGAGCCATAGGGACGTTAAGACAAAACTAGTTGAGATAGACACGGGCAGCGTAGCGACGCTTAAGACAAACTAGCGAGATGGCACGGGCACGTTAAGGCCAAACTAGCAGAGATAGACACGGGAAATGTAAAGGCTGTTAAGACAAACACTAGTGACACAAATATAACTAACACAGATACGGATATATATGTACTGCCAGGCAACACCGCGCCTGCGACAATTGGGGTAGAGACACGAACGCCAGACGCAAGTGATTAACACAGATGCCAGAACATTTGTATGTTGTTATACACCAGTTTAACAGACGTCTGGATACATGGAAGACTACCATTGCGTAGATCCGCAACTGTGTAGCCTTGTTCCTTGTAACACAACCACAGTGTGTCCAAATCTGGTTTGTTTTGTTTGTTTATTGGGGTTTTCGGGCGCGCCGACAACTAAGGTCAATTTGCGCCCATGTCCAAATCTGTGAGTGAGTGACATGGCAACCAGGGTTCGCATGACCCGTAGCCGAATCCCGCCCTCCTTTTGGCAACTCTCCTGCGCCCTTTGCAAGACCTGCATCTGCACGGACAAGTGAGAATGTCGGGCCGTGTCAGAAAGGAGCGCCCGGGACGTATCCTAGGCTGGAATGACTTGGTGTGCACTCACCGAACTTGGCGCGGTCGCGTCGCCCGTCGCTGGCGGCGCTGGCCGAGCTGGCGCTGCTCGTAGTGGAGAGTGTCGGAGACGGGTGTCGCCGGCTGCCGCACACACACACATACACACAGGTCAGATACACACAGGTCAGACACACACACAGGTCACCCAGGTCAGACAAACAGGACAGACAAAGAGGACAGACAAGACAAGACAAAAAAAAAACAGGTCAGACACACACAAGTCAGACACAATTTATGCACAGGAACACCCAGACACACAGGTCAGACAGTCTTGTCATGTACGGGAGCAAACGAACACCTAGACACACAGGTCAGACACTTGTTGGACTCCAAGTCTTAAGACCTCACTTTCTTGCACTTTGCGAACTGAGTTCAATACTACTTCCTACAGTAAATGTCGATACAATTTTCCACAAAAAGACAATGGTCAAACTTCTGCAATTTCAATCGTTTGAGGCAGAGCATCATGACTCTAATCAATGGCTATATCTCGTGAGCCTCAAGTGAGCACATTGCAAGCGTCAACTAATGAGTTACAACTTGCCCTCAGCGAGACCGGAGAGACCAGACAGAGAGCCACAGTTGCGACTAGCAGCAGCCGACCATGAGCCCGTGACCACGCAGACCGCTCTCCTGTGGCCTTCACAAGACCTGCACATCTACCAGTAACACAGCAGGTAAGTGGTAAGATTCGGTCGGGCTCCGTACCGGGTGGTGGTGGTGGAGGATCCGGCCGGCGGCGGCTCGCACTCCAGTGACATCTGCAGCAGCTTCTCCTCGTCCTGCACCACCGTCAGGTTACCCAGGTAGGCCTTCACCCTCCGCACCATCTGAGCCTGTAACACACACGCACGTGGTGGTGGTTGGTGGTGGTTGGTGGTGGTTGGTGGTGGTTGGTGGTGGTTGGTGGTTGGTGGTTGGTGGTTGGTGGTTGGTGGTTGGTGGTTGGTGGTTGGTGGTTGGTGGTGGTGGTGATGGTGATGGTGATGGTGATGGTGGTGGTGATTGGGCTTAAGCGCGCCGCAACAATATAATTATATGACGGCCATATGGCGATGATGATGATGATGATGGTGATGATGATGGTGATGGTGATGATGGTGATGATGGTGATGATGGTGATGATGATGATGATGATGATGATGATGGTGATGATGATGATGGTGATGATGATGATGGTGATGATGATGATGATGATGATGATGGTGATGATGATGATGATGATGATGGCGATTATGATGATGACAACGGTAGTGATTGAAACTATCAAGCACGTCTTAATGATAATGATTACCGAGATGATAGGGTCAACTTCATCATCAGCAGCTGCTGTCGTCCAGCATGTAATATGGTGTAAGTGACTGACTGACATCAATATATGCTATAAATATGGACTACAAATTATAAGTGATCAGCATCATGATTTTCACGGTGACCCCAAAACCCCACACAAACACGTTTCACCCACTTTACTACAGCGAATTAAAAACATAGGTCATAAAAGTTCCACCCCCACCCGGATTCGAACCCACGCCGCCCGCTCTCACCTCCTCGAACATCTTCTTGGGGTTGGACTGCGCCTGTGACTTGCGTCTCCTCTTGACAGTGGCGTTTCTCTGCGCGGTCAGCGTGAGCTGTCCCAGGCCCGAGTGATTGGCCAGCTCCAGCATTGAGCACGCGTCATACTGCACCGAGCACATGTCCGACAGAGAGCGAACCTGCAAACACGGAGATATGTCACAATTCAGCTGCTGGGATTGTCACGGTATCACTGTCAGTGTACTCAGTGATATACCACCATTCTTTAACACTAACCAGCCATAACATATCATTCATGCATAATTTATACAAATTGCATCATTTATACACAGTGGTACACAGTACACACAATTTTTAAGGAGCAATGAATACCCTTTCAAGCATAATTTATGCAAGCGCATACACCATTATAATGCGCAGCAAAAACGTAAAAGGTGAACCGGATTCCTGACATGACAAAATCATATTTGAGTCAATAGCTGGCTAGAGGCCTGAGCTGGCTATGCTGGCCTGAGCTGGCTATGTCAATACCTGGCTATGCTGGCTAGAGGCCCATTCGGTATGATCAGGCCCTTTCTCACTCGCCCAGGTGCCCTTTCGGTCTAACCAGGGGCTAGACCGGAGCTTTTTGCCACAAGCAAAAGGCTTTTGTGCAGAATCGCCTTATCGGCCCCGGAGTAAACTTGAGAGGGCACTTTCTGGCGCTCACTTTATGCATCATGATCGCACCTTTGACCAGCCCTACCCGATGATGCCCATCTCATGACTACAGCATCTGTAACTTTGAGCCAGCCGAGTCCAAGCTGGCTCACCCCCGACAACCCGGCCCGATCCGTACCTCTTTGGCGATCATCCTCAGCTTCTCGAAGTTGACCAGGCCGTCGACCCACGTGTCGTTGCCCAGGTGGATGAACGTCAGGTCCTTCTTCACGATCGGGTAGAACGGGATCTGTCGCGCGCCGGGCACAACAGGCGTCAGACCGGCCGGTGGCAGGTGCATCGGATACATACACCGTCAGCTCACGGGCAAGGGGTCAGTGCGGGATGGTCGTGTCATGACCTACTTCCCAGAGAGTACACACGCATAGGTGGAGAGTACAATCTATTGTTAGGAATACTGTGATTGACATTGTTTTACCTGGGAAGTAGGAATGCTTTACTTGTGATATATTTTAAACACCCGAGTAAAATTCATATTTATTTTAGCTGTTGGTAAGATCAGGTCAAAAGGGAGCAAATACAACAATAGAGATCAGAATAATTTGGTCCCAAAAAGTTCAGAAAATTGCAAAAACTTCAAAGCTGCAAAGGGAAGCAGTGATCTTAGTGTTTAACAGCCGGACACATACGGCCCTTGTCGCCCTATCATTTAACACCAATCACAACTCCAACCAGAAACGAGCCTACACCACCAGCCAGGCCAAACTACAGCAACCGAATCATCACGGTCAGCGGTCAAAAACACAACATCGGCGCCGTCTCCGGCAATTATTACTTCCCTCCCTGCGCTCGCAGGCAGGGTGATTGTGTGCGTCTGCTTGTGTCTGAACGCGTCTGAATGTCGGGGTGATGCGTCACGTGACGTGACGTCATGCGAGGCGGTGCGTCATTCTGAGGATGATGTGATGTGACGATGATGTGATGATGATGTGTCGATAATGTGACGATGATGTAACGATGATGTAACGATGATGTAACGATGATGTAACGATGACGTAACGATGACGTAACGATGACGTAACGATGACGTAACGATGATGTAACGATGATGTAACGATGACGTAACGATGACGTAACGATGACGTAACGATGACGTAACGATGACGTAACGATGACGTAACGATGACGTAACAATGATGTAACGATGATGTAACGATGATATGTCACGTCATTTTCTCTCACCAGCGGCGGTTGGATGTGTTCAGAGGTGATGAGGTTCCGGTACTTGGACATGTTGCGACTCGGGTCCATCAGGCCCTGAAGAGAGGCAACACCGCGCCACTGTCACACACAAGGCAACAAAGCGCCACTGTCACACACAAGGCAACACAGCGCCACTGTCACACACAAGGCAACACAGCGCCACTGTTCAGAACACAAGGCAACACGCGTCACTGTAACACGCGCCACTGTCACACACAACGGCAACAGCGCCACTGTACAAAGGCCACAGCGCACTGTCACCACAGGCAACCCAGCGGCACTGTCACTACACACCGCACCACAGCCGATAGATCCACCACAAGGCAACCAGCGCACTGTCACACACAAGACACTAACACCGCGCCACTGTCCACACAAGGCACACAGCGCCACTGTCACACACAAGGCAACACAGCGCCACTGTCACACACAAGGCAACACCACGTCCGTGGACACAAGACCGCTACAGGGCATAACATGGCCCGTCGCAGCATCAGAACACACATTTGTTTGTTTCTTGGGCTTAACGGCGTGCCGACACCTTAGGTCACATTGCCCCCACATCAGACAACGCTACCAGAGGGAGGGAACATTTTCCCCAAACTCAATTAGTAATAGTTCATAAAATCCCTATATCGCGTTTGAGTAGGAAAGCATCTTCTTTAAGTCTCCCTTTTTACCATTCTATATTGAGGACGTCAGGCATTTAGCTTTCAACATAGGATTATCATTTGCCCACTGCATTTCTTCAGACAGATGCCATTGAAGTACTCATCCGTGAAAAGATGCCTAGCTACATGTAACAGAGCCTACGAACTAATGTACACCCCAGACAGGAGGTCGTTCTAACCTCGGCCTGCGGGTATATAACCCCAAAATATCCCATTTACCACCACCAGCACGTACCAGCATGTCGTTGTAGGTCTTCTGGTACTTGGTCGGCAGTTTCTCCCACGTCTGCTTCAGACGCCCCACGGCGCCATGGCTCAGGCCGGACACGATGTTGAACAGAGAGTTGAAGTTCTTGCACTCCTTGCAGTGGCCTGCCGTCATAGACGGAGGAGGGAGGGGTCAGGAGGGTGTAAGCGTGTGATGCATGGCTCGAGCCGAACCAGACATTACAGAAGAGAGGAGCGAACATTATAGCTGAATTCGCGAGCGTAGGACCACTAAATATAGGCAAGGAATATCTCTTCGGAGCAAGAATAGTAGATGATGGATACAGGAACTATCTCCTTTGGTTTAAAATGAATATGAAGAGATGATTTAGATATGTTTCGCGGCCGGTAAAAGCGGAGGACGCATCAGCTCACAAAAGAGAATATTAAAATTAGTCGGAGAACAGCTTCATTCTGGTATCTTTTTATCAGTGTGTAAGCACAGCTAAATACTGTTTAACTTGTACAATCTAAACGATAACCGATATTCCACAACCTCCATAATAGACGATCACTAATCTGGGAGTAGAGAGTGGGATGTAACAGAGGGGCCGTTCAGCCCCTGGTCTAGGGAGCGTGGGCCTCGACGTATATCAAAGTTGGTCACTCGTACTACGAGTCCGGAATTCATGTTTGGCTAAGGTTGGCATGTGGTGGTGGCTGGCGAAGTTTCCCGTCCGACTTCTTATTGAGATGTCTGCCTTGACCCTTTATTCTTCTTTGACATCGGATTATGTATGTGCCGGGACCAACACCCGCCGTGACTTGGAACCAACAGTCATACTCACAGGTAACCCACTGCGGGGGAAACCGGCAGTTAGCAGTCCAGTGGAGGCGGTTATACAGGTTCAGGATAGGTTCGGTCAGGTCTAGAAGATCGGTCAGCCCTTCACAGCGATTTCTTCAGACCAGAGTCTACGGAGTCAGGTCATGTGTGGCACGCTAAACTGTAGGTACGGTTGCCAAAACCCACAGTGGGTCGGCCCGCTACCTTGCGATTCGCTCGTATATCATGTTCGCTTTAGACACCTGGTGAGTCGAAGGACCATCGACAGTTGCGTAGTTTTTGTGACCGGTTGGGTGGTTGGTCTGTTCTTAGATCGGTTGGGGTTCTGTGCAGGGTAGATAGTTGGGGGATCAGGGCGCTGAATTGACGGTTGTGGTTTTGCGGAGTTTCGTGAATTGGGAGAGCGATTGACATAAGGCCGGTGGCTCCCTGGCTGAGACTTAAGTGAGCAGTCAGCTATCAATTGGGGATAGAGATGACTTAAACTATCGGGTTTTGGGTGGGACGTCGCAACGCTGATGGGTTTATGTTGTGGGTTAGATGGACTAGAGGACGTATGTAGTGGATATAGTTCGAAGGGTGCACGCGTGTTAAGCAATTGGTGGTCAAGTATGATAGATAAGTGTGCTCACGGGGTAGAGCCAACGAGTTAAATATGTGTCGTGCCTCGATGAGGATACCCAGGAGGGACGAGGTGCTCCCGCAGGGAAAGAGTAAAGGTGTGCTGGGTGCACGGATAAGGTGCTGTTAGATGCCAAGGTCACCAGGGCTGACTGTATTAGCGTAGCGAGTGGGTCTGGGCGCTCGCAAAGAGCAGACAGTGCTGAAGCCTGCCAATAGTGCTCGACGTAGCGCTACTAAGGTTGTGTGCACGGGTAGTATCGCCTGAGTGCAGGAAGCGCTGCCTATGACGATACAGTTGTAACCATATGGTGCTGTACGCAGGTGCGGGGTAAACGGTGCTTGGGTGCAGAATATTTGGTGCTGCGCACGTGTGCGCAAGTAGCCTAGCGCTTGTTTCCTAAGTGCAGGAAAGGTGCTCGAGATGCCTCGAGCTTAGGTAAAACGCGTGCTCTAGGACAGATATGCGACAGCTGTAAAAGGCTGCTGAGAGTATGTGTACGATGGGCCAAGGTGGCCTGAGCTGCGCACCAGGGAGTCCTGACCCTGACTGCTTGCTCTCAGCCATTCATCCAACCAGTCTAGAATGACAAGACCCAGACCATTCTCAAAGCTCTTCCGGACTTCGTCCCTATTTAATGTTTTTGCAGGCAATCGTATTCCATTTAAAATCGCATATTCCACTATTTCCCATGTCTATTTGCCCATAGATTCGGAGCTGACGATGGGTCACCAATGGAAGCTACGCAAACCCAGAGCAAGGACCACTCCGTCCGCAGGAACACGTTTAGCACTCGGGTGTAAACGATCGAACTCCCGGCAGCAGCCAGAGGTGGTGTCTGCAGACTCGCTGAACATGTTCAAGACGCAACTCGACCGTCACTGGGCGAACATCATGTTCGACACCCCATATCCATAAGAGTCATGCCTGTTTTTTGAAGATAAGCTCGATGAGAACGGGATTCCCAGGCCAAGTGGCCCTTTCTTTCCCGATCACCATTCAGTTCAAGTTTAAGATCTACACCGCCCCCAACACCTTAACCCACACTGCCGTGCAAGGAAGAAACACGTATGTCAATAGCCGAAGACACGTGTATGGCAATGGCCGAAGATCGTGACATACGCGTTTCTTCCTTTGCACGGCGGCATGACAGCGGCCATGCCTGTCAGTGTTCGCTGCCGGCTGTTATCCGTGTGACCATGCCATTGCCGCTGCGACGCACAGGCCGACCTACCTCGGCGAACTGCCTCAGGCCTGGCGTTCCGTAGCGGCTCTTCAGTTCGAACAGATCGTCGACGTATTCAGTGGCCTCGATTTGTCGGAACAGGCTAAAGTCATCCAGGGTCAGCTGTTGACAGAGACGGACAGACGCGTGGAACGTTAGAGTGATGATGAATGAAACAGACAGACAGACATACAACGGAGAGACAGACAGATATGCAGAGGTATATTTTAACTCCTGCCGTAATGTAAATATAAGGATATATTTAAAAAACATTCCAAGCACTGCAGTGCAGCTAAATGTAGACATAGCGACTTCTTTTCTGTCGCTGGCCCTTCATCGTTTGCATTTAAGGAATTAACAGCTTATGCAGCGAAGCTGTCATCCCAACCTACCTCACCTGCTACTTACGTTACTGCTATAGTCTCTCGATCAAGCCATTAGGTCTTTCTCAACACAATACGGGCTTGCTGTCTCTCAGAAAGCACCAGAACTCCGCGCGTGCCCCTAGTCGACTGTACTGGCTGATAAACACCTCAGCTAGTTTCACTGACCTGTACCGCCACCTCCAAGGCGTTCAGCTGGAGGAAGTGGACGCTGCCCTCACGTGGGAGCTCTGCCGCTAGCTCGTCCGGCACCAGCGGCTCCGTCACCTGGTTGTTCTTCAGGTAGTACCTGAGACGGGGGGAAACGGACGTCAGCGTGGGAAGGAGCAGACACTAATCTCCACCATTCTTTCCTCTTCAAGCAAGCCAGTTTCTCTCAACCACTTCCTCTTCAAGTCAGAACACTTCTCCACCACTCTGGCTTCAGCCAGTACTTCTCCACCACTCTTCAAGGCAGCACACTCTCTCCACCAACTTTTCTTCAAGGCAGCAGTTTAACCACTTCTTCAAGCGACAGTTTCCACACTCTCTTCTTCTTCCATTTCTCTTCACGTCACACTCTCGCACTCATTCATCCCCCGAAGCGTCCCGGCAGTGCGAACTCTTTACACACGCCAGTATGCATCCACGCAGAAAGTCACCTTTAAGCAGTTCACAGCCATGATGTTCCAACCCGTCTGCGAAACGTTCTCCCTTCTCTAACCACATTTTTCCTCCATGGGCTCTGTCTCGGCGTCGCACGTTTACCCGTATCCCTTCACCTCTTCCTTCTGCGACCAAATCCGCTCATGTCTAACTCCCTTTCTACGCTCTCGATTCCTCCCCTTCACTCGGGCACACCTCCCTTATCTTCCCCTCGGAACTCCACCATCACATCCGACATAACACTCCTGCTGCAGGAGAGTCTTACGACTCCTCTCCAGGCGCCAGAAATGTCCTCCATGACTCATGTGCGGAAGCAGTCCCTGGTCCTGGGCATTCACACTCACACGAGGGTCCAATTCTCGACTCTTGCCGGCTCGTTACAACCTATCGCACAGACACTGTAAGTAATGACTCGCTGGGCGTCCGTAGATGCACCGAAACTCATGTTGAGCAGGAGGAGAGGCAACTGGTAGACCTCGTTTGACTGTTTGAGTGCCGTTCGGTTTCCTCCTTGTCGGGCGCACTGTGAGCGAATTTGATCAATCATTCCACCGGAATTCAGGCGAATTCGGGAATACAGCTTGATATACCCCGGGTGCATCGCGTCATGCATCTGGTAGACATTGATCAATTGCATTATTGGAGAGATAAGTGCGAATAAAATATGCAAAAAAGCACGGAGATGACGCAAATATTAGGATGCACCACAAGCTAGGTCATTTGCCACTTACACATCACAAGGCGACCAAATCGCTGCTATACAATTTCGCCTCTTGTTTCCCATCACACATATTTTGTCATACCCACCTGGCCCGAACGCGTCGCCAACATTTGTCCCCCATTCCCTTTCTTCGCCACTAACAGCGTTCACATACCCGCATACATGGGTAATCACAACCCAACACTGTCTGCGACTCTGCAACACATACCACACTTCCCCTCACCTTATGCACGAGCAGGTACTTGCAGCTCTGGTCCGCCTTGTACACCTTGAGCACGTGCTCGGGGTAGTCGAACTTCCACTCTTCGTAGCTGAGTTGGCTGAGGTCGGGGTTGCTGTGCGAGTGGTACATGGCTCCCGGCGCCGCCGATCCGTCACCGCCGCCCGGCACCAGGGTGTCGTCAGAGTGGTGCGCTTGTCTGTGGAGGGGGAGGGGGCGAGGGGGAGGGGGAGGAGGTGAGAGGAGGGGGGTGACAGATCCTCTGCAGTAAAGCCACACGAGTAATGACTACAGAATACAGTTGTGCAATGATGGAGTTTTGAATAAACCAACTGCAGGGGCGTATTTTGATACCACAAAGTTATGCGACAAAACAGCGCTGGTTGGTTGGTCTGAAGAAAACGTGTCTTGACAGCATATTTATAAAAACGGTGACTTCATTACCAACAACAATATGGCAACACTTAATTTCACCAAAACCTGGCACGACCCTCATCAACACTTGGCACGAGATACAAACACTGCGTTTTTACACACCAACATCATTATAAACGACCCATAACTACACACCGAACAGCAAGCCTTGCCCCCGTCAGACCATGCATCAACTATGATGGCGACAAGAGCGTTATCGAAATCATAGGTACTATTGGTTCCAAAATAAGCGTCCCGCTGGGTTGACCGGCACAGCAGTTTAAGGGAGTATAACGCCTTGGAAAAATTATGAGAAAAGATAAAGATGAGAGCCACTCATCTGGGCACTCATCTACACCAATCCACATACTTTTCCACGCCGGTATATTCCCTTTAACTGCTATGCCGGCCAACCCAGCGGGACGCCTATTTTGGAACCAATAGTGCAATCGCCACGATGACTCACAGCGTCGCCTTGTTGTGCGTGATGGCCTTGATGAGCGCCTTGCGGAACTTGATGGTGCGCAGTCCGAGCGTAGCGAATGTCTTGTGAATTGCCTCCTTCTTATCCTTCTGCGACGGGTCTGAAACGAGAACACGGCCAGAGGTCAGGTGATGTCAGGTCACGTCAGGTCACGTCAGGTCACGTCAGGTCACAGGTAAAGTTAGGTCAGCTGATGAAGTCATGTCAGAAGTCAGATAAGGTAACATCGGTTGAATTCACAGGCCAGGTCGGCACAGATTAGATTCAAGAGCAATACTGCTGTTACGCGGCTGTCTGTTGTGTAACAGCAATATTGCTCTTGAATCTCATCTGTGCCGGCCTGGCTTTTATTATTTTGTATTATAAAATGTATAATAAAAAATAATAAAAAATCCGGATCCCGGTCCCGGACCCCTTTGATATCATCGTGCTCCATGCACCTGAGAACAATATGACACCATTCGTTTCCCCTGAATTTCATCCCCCATCCGGCCGAGCGCCGGGGAAGATCTCGCACAATTTTGCATAGGGCGCAGTAGCGACGCCATGCGGCCATCACCGAAACTACTGTACTAGCTTTACTTGCGACATATGTAGCTCCTCTGCTAAAGAAGGCAGAGGTCTCAAACCAGTTGTATTATGCTCTCAACAGACTTGGGTATGATTATATACCGGAACATTACCTTTCAGGTTAAAACATCGGCTCTCAGGAGTCAGATCGGATGATTATAAGCACAAGCACCCCTGTCATGGGTGCCGCGCGAGTCACTAACATCAGTTCAATTCCAACGTACGTAAACAGGACACAGAAACCAATGACAATGCAGCGCAAGTTGGTACTAAGGGGAGGACATACAAACGCTTAATCACTCTTGGGGATTTGCTCCCTGTCCCGGAACACGAGCGTGGGTGATACCCATATAGTTGTGTACAACTAAAGCTCGCTCAGTTACCATACTCCACTTACACCTCGTGGAAATACTGAATGCTAAGCGGGCGGCAGTAGCGAGTGGACGACAGTTTGGTGTTTGTCCACACAAATTTCCCGGCCGGCACCAGGCGCAGAGGCGCTATTTGTGGTGCAGAGCACTGATCCATCAGATGACTCGTCTGTCAGCGAGATCTTCTGCTTATAAACAGACTAACGACCTACCACTTTGGCGCAGGATCCCAAAGTCTCCCCTCTCTTGAAAGTCATGGGCGCTATAAACGTAAACCTTTCTTATAGAGGATTGGTGACACCAATTTAAATGCAGCCTATAATTACCAACTATTTTTCATGGAAACTGACAAACGAACAATGATACAGGTAAACCATCGAGCAATTATAGTCTGATTCTTCCTACAGATCAACACTGCCATCTCCTTTCCTTTTGGCGCGGTATACGGGATACCTTGGTGGCTGCTCTGTCCGATTTCAGTAAACCATGACGCGCAGCACAATCGCTCGCACGCTGCACTCAAGATGGCGGCTATGTGTTGTCAATTAGACCCCGTTAGTCAATACAACAATCTTGATCAAGGATGCTATCGCTGCCAGCAGGGGCGTCGCCACGAACCGATAGTTGGGAGGGGGGGGGGACACAGCCACTCTGAAGTCAATCCTTTCCATGCAAAGTCTATAGGCGTAATTATGAAATCCGAAAATTGCAGGGGGACGCGTCCTTGTTTGTCGTGGTCGAGGGGAGGGGGAGGGGGACGCCCCCCGGCTTTCGACGCCTATGTCTGCCAGTGCCATCTACATCACCGTGTGCAAACTGAAAGGGACAATTTCGGTCCGCGTAAACAGAGCGTGGCGCTGCAATGCTCCACAAAGCTAGAACGGCTGAAATTAGGCCAGATTGGCGTCTGATGTCATCTGAAAGCCAGTATGGGTTTCAGATGACTGTGTAAGTATGGGTACCTTTCTGACAGTGTTGGCGTATGCAGTGATACCCAAGACCGTTAAAGCATATTTAAGTTGGTTTGAAACCTCTACCTTCAACAGTGTTGAGTAGCTACAGTGTACCGATGTTGCAGGCGGATATGGTACAGTAGTTCCGGTGATGGCCGCATGGCGTCGCTACTGCGCCCTATGCAAAATTGTGCGAGATCTTCCCCGGCGCTCGGACGAATGGGGGATGAAATTCAGGGGAAATTAATAGTAGTATATTGTTCCCAGGTGCATGGAGCACGATGATATCATAGGGACACCGTGATCCAATAAAAAACTCCGTACGACACAGCGTACAGTAGACAGACAGACAGACAGACCTCGAGTGTGTTGTACGGATACAGGACGACGTCCTGGATATAACACCGTGTCTTTATAACACTGAACTCGACCACAGACTTTATAATACAGATACGATGTTGATATCCTCTCACGCAATGTCATCAATAATGACCGTGTTACCATATTGTCGTGACAATGGAGATGAATGGGCCTTTCCAAAAAGTCGGTGGGCAGAATGACACACCGGTGAGTTGATGAAATACAAAACAAATGCTTCTTTTAACACTAGATTACAGCTTCAGATCATGATAAAAAAAAATGGAAAAACAAACACAAAGTTGGTGGTTAGGAAATGGCCCGACCCGCCGCGCAGAAAACTCCAGCCATCAGGACCACACCGCTGTCACGTGACTTATATCAACAGTGCATGCCGTGTCCAGCGGAACACGGGTGTGTTGATGCTACATGATGAGCGTGTTATTCATGAGCGGCACGTATTGCTGCTACGACGTTGTCGGCAACGAACGCCAAAGGCGGTCCAGGACAGGTGGTGGTGGTGGTGGTGGTGGTGGTGGTGGTGGTGGTGGGGGGGATCTTAACAGTCTCACACAATGCTGAAAACTCATCGGATTTCATCTGCTTATGCATTGATAGCAGATTTACAACAAATTTTGCTTAGTAAAAGTTGCTCCGATTTTCTTATATATCAAGAAATGTCAATTTTGCGCAGAGTTCAGCTGGCTTGGGGGTGCTATGACCCATCTCGTCCTACGGGAGGCGGGAGGGGAGGGGGGACGGGACACTGCAGTTTTCCTTGACTAAGTTTTTACATGTCCGGCGCATCTTCCTGCAATTTGCAGTAGCTGAGTTAACATCAACTATACGTATCCTATTACAATTTGAAGTATATACGACTATTATATCGTGACCAACGACCTTTTCGTCAAGGTCATGTCAGGCCCTAAAGGGCCTTTGACCTGACCCCAAAGGTCACCAGCTGACCTAGATATCAGAAATAGCCTTTTGAGCCTTTTGCCTTTGGATTCGCCTTGTAACTGGCAGCACGTTGCTTTTGACGGTGTCTCATTAACTCTCTCCGTTCGGAAGCTATACGAAGCGCCCTGTACATGTACTGTAATGCAAAATGCATAGCAGTTCTCATCTATGGTGACGATTTCCGTAACCTGAGAGGTCGTTAATTGGCACAGGCCTAAAAATCGATATATTGCCAGATAGCTAATACAACGACCAACATTTTGACGGTAACAAAATCGTTTTATACTCATAACTTTGGCAATGACGACGAACAGAGCAAAATCGCTATTTTTGGACGTGGTCTATCTTAGGTCATTCACTGACCTGGAAATGTCACCAGTCAACTTGAAACTAAAAATAACATACTATCAGATTCCTCTCATGACAGGCAACACGCTGACACTTACTGCATTGCTCTATGCTGCTTGGCTCGAAAGTTAACAGGGGTGGGGGGAGCTTCAGGCTAACGCGAGAAAAGATCCCCGTGGGGCTAACGTGAGGAAAGGTCCCCGTAGGGCGAGGGTTAACACTAGAGATGCAAAAATGTATCCCAAAACAGGAACCGGCACCGCCACCGTCACCGCACATAAATGAGATGACACCAGCATCAAGCCCGGCCACATGTGGCAGCACCCACCAGGCCTGGCAGCACCCGCCAGGCCTGGCAGCCAGCAATCTGCATGTCTACTTCACCATACATCAAACAATACTTTAAACCCCGAACTTATGCTGAGCCCGGCATGAGACCGGCAAGCCTGAGTTCAGACACAGTTTCAGACCCACCGGAGGCGGGTGGACCGAGGACGGAGGCGGGTAGGCGGCGCCTCCTATACAGTATCGCCAAACTGTACAACACCTTACCTCTGGAACTCCGAAACTCGTCGCTCGCGTCTTTTAAGCATGTACTGTTCAATCATTTAGCTGATAGTGAGCCTGGGACTGGATGAATGTGTATGGTATGGATGTGTGCTTTTATGTTTTGCCTTTGTGATTGTATGTTTTGCCTGTGTGAATGCTGCTTACGAGTGCCTTTAAACATGTCTCACCTTTTAACGTTATCGACTCGACACTCGGAATAGCCATTTTATGTTGGAGAGTGGTTTGAATGTCAATTACATACAACATTACACCGGGACTGAATTTGGGCCCGGGCCCGCTACGTGTCCTGATAAATTTGCATCCTAGTTACATCGACTCGATTACTCCACTTACGTGCTCAATGCATCTCTAGTTACCACCGACCGATTACTCCACATTCCGTGACTCAATTTGCATCTCTAGTTACCATCCGACCGGATACTCCACATACCGTGCTCAATTTGCATCTCTAGTTACCACCCGACCGATACTCCACATACCGTGCTCGGCGACTGTGGCCGGGTTGCCGGCGGAGTGGGCGCCGGGCAGCCGCGGCCGCGGGTAGTTGTTCAGTCCGGAGATCTCGGATCCCTTCCTCTGGCGGGGGCGCATCGCATCCTCCGGCGTCTGCAGCATCTCCTTAAACGCTGCGGCACAGGACGAGTCAGACGGGGACCGAGCACACCACAGGATGCTGTACGATGTGATGGCGATGATGTCGGAACATTTACAAACGCTTCTTGTTCAGAGAATACGCATCAGATCAGGCCAATTCTTTCTACATTATGTGATAATCAGTCGTAGGTACAATTTTCGCTCAGTGACCCTTACAATGTTTTTCTTCTCCTCAGATGACCTCAGATGACCTCAGACGACCTCAGATGACCTCAGACGACCTCAGATGACCTCAGATGACCTCTGAGGTCAACACCACGTTTTGTCAATTACTTTTGATTGCATAAAGATGCAGATGCGAGACCGATGCCACTGTGTGTCCCGTTGGTCTCGTCCAGCTGCCTCCGACTATGGGCATTGTGGTCCACCTGTATTGCCGTATGGTCTTGGATGACCTTGACCCGTCTATTTGGGAATTTGACCTAAACCACTTGCAATGGGTATATTTCGAAGCGTATTGACGAGGAAAACACAATGACGTTACAATTATTGCCCTATCTCGATTACACGAACAATTTGCGTCTACGTTATTAGCAAGAAAAACAACATTGCTTTTGTCAAAAATAACCTTTTCCGCCTTTGCTGACCTCAGGGAGTCTGCAGTCTCAACCAGGGACGTAGCCAAGGAGGGGGGGGGCAAGGGGTCCATGGCCCCCTGAGCAAATGAAGTTCCCCCTAGATAGCTCTGGGGATTCTCGGAAAACTCGACCTACCCCTGGTGTCGCAGCACCCCCTCCTCCCTCCGGTGTCAGCAGGCCCCCCCCCTCCCCCTCCCCCGTCAGCAGCGTATGGCTGAGGAGCAAAATTGCGTTTTCCGACGTTGCCCCTGAGAAAAATCCTGGCTACGTGCCTGGTCTCAACTATTGGTCTGATCTAAAATTTGAGGACACCTCACACGTAAGGCGATTGCATTAGCATTCGATCGCATTTTCCCGTTTGTTTTAACTCTGAACTATCATAGTTTCTTAGACATTTGAGGGTTTCTAGAGCAAGGTCCTAACATGATAAAACTTGACCTTTAATGACCCACGATGTCTTCGATACTGACCCGAGCCAAAAACTGGCCGAGATAGTTTCGACATGAATTTTTACGAGCTACCGAACTTTTTTTATCCCACCTACAGGGTGTTATTGTTAAGTCGATCCGACATGAAATGCACCAGCCTCCAGGCTGCCATGGCTCAGCACGATATATGGCAGCCAGGAGTGTTTTTCGAGAGGCTCCATTCGGGATGTCATGACGGGTCAAGGTGATATTGCAGGCCTGCAGGCAGACAGGCGCACTGGGTGCCCGTGCACTCTTCTCTTGCATCAGCCCAGACACCCCAGTGACTATCTTCCATCAGCGCAAACACCCCAGTGTTTATTATAGTCCTGCATGCCTTTGAGAGCAGTCGTGTCCTCAGTTCACGTGCCGATGTTGACCCCAATTCAGTAAAAAACAGACTCCCAAATGTTACGATTAGTTGACATGAACGAGCCAAACAAACCAGAGCGCTCTGGAAGGAGTGGTTCCACTTCTCTGGAACCGGGGGATGCACCGAGGGAGGAATGCAGCTTGCACTTCTCGTAGTTGGTGAGCCCCTGGGCCCTGTCACCGGTTCTTAGTAGAGTATCACGTATAACGTCGCAGAAGAGTATGGCGGGTCACGTTGTATACACGTGGCCCGCGAGTCAAGGGCTCGCGTCGCCCCGCATTCGGTCTGCCTGTCTGTCGAGGATCGAACCCGCATTCGGTCTGCTGAGGATCGAAAGTACAAGGGATACACAATCTGAGTCATGTGGTATTATTTCTATATATTTAGGTCGATCTGTCCTGAAATGCCCCACCAGTTATTGTCATGCGTGCATGTTCGAATTACATGAGCGCGGTTTACGGGAATAACGCGTCACAATTCGTAGATACGGCCTGACCACCAGCAGCACCAAGCTGGGCTCGTCACGTGATCGCGTGGAGGCTCGAGTCGTGCATCGCTAGGCAGTTTCGAAACTACCTAGGCAGTTCTGATACTACCTACCGGGCCGTTTCGAAACTGTGTAGATTTTCAGGCATTTTGCAAACTGCCTAGGGTCTTAGGCAATTTGTAAAAATGCAGCGTCGGATCTAGGCTTCGAGTTCGGGAGGGGCAACAATTTCGCTCCGCAAAGGTAGTCAGAAGCAGTGGCGTAGATTCGCCACTACATGCTCTAGGAATTGCTGAGTGGTGCGTCTGGCAAAGTGCGGCCGAGATGCATCACGTGACACACTGACACAGGCACGGACAGCTGAAATGGACGGTCCGCTGGATTGGACTCGACGTTACCCACAGCACTGGACAATTCATCAAAGGCCGTCCACATACCTACACTGCATGTTCAATACACCCTGGAGACGCTGCGTCGGAAGTGGATATTTGCATACGCTTCCATTATAAACTATGCAAATGTTACCGAATATCCCCAAAAATATGCAGTGTTTGAAGGGCGACTTGGGCAAAATAAGCAAACTAAGGGCAAAATAAGCGCAACTTGGGTAAATTGGGGAATACAAGCAAATCAATTGATGTAATAAACTGGTTGGGACAGAGTCTGCGCATTAGGTACCAAGCTACGTTCCAGTCATGTCCAGGCAGATTGTTAAATCATAAAACATATCATAATATTAGTACAAATCAACAAACTTACCCAAACACAGCCCTACAAATGTTTGCAACTCCGCCTACAACGGGGGCTAACATTGCACCAGCAGTCAAAATACTGATGTATGTGCCACATGTGATAGACTAGAGGGATCTTCTAGAGGGATCTTCAAGAAGTTAGTTTTTTTTTCTTTTTTGACCGAAGAAATGACCAAGAGCCTCGAAGGCCCCTCTAAGGCCGACAGAAGGCCCTCAGTCGGCCTAAGGACGGGTCCTCAGTATGCCTGAAGGGGCCCTTGGAAGGTCTGAGATTTTAACATGGGCCTGTTCGACGTTATTTTTGCGCCCATTTAGGGGCTCTACAAAATATAGTGACCTAAACCTGAGGATAAATACCAATTCATGTCATCTTTTTTTGTTTTGGGAGAACCTTTAGCCGTGGGGTGGGGGCCCTTTGGCCGTGAGGGCCCTTTGGCCGAGGGTGCCCCTGGGTTTCTTTGCCCCCACCCCATCCGAAACTACCTTCCGCCGCCTCTGCCGTGCAGCAGTGTATGAGATCAGACCGTGCCCTTTTGGACGATGTTATATTTCCCTCTTTCGAAACTCGAAATACAGTAAGATCCTAGCATCGACTTGTATTAGTATTATTATTTTCTGACGGGCCGTTGTGCAGGGAAATTATTACCCCGACATACCATAACATCCATGCCTTATATAAGGTAATCTATGCATCTTGCTACTGACGTCTGCACTGCTCATTGCGCCACTTGCTCCCCATGATTGTACGGTGCCGCTGCGGTTAAGCGGCGGCAAACAGCCGTTCTCTCCCCTCCCCCACCCCTCCCCTACCCCTCGCTTCCACCCCCTCGCTCCAACTAAGGCTGGACCGCCGCCGGCGGAAAGGCACCCCCGATATGTTTAAAATTATCCACCTTTGACGAAGCAATGTGCCCAATGTTTAGCAGTGTGTGTAAGTAGAAATGTTTTATTGCTTAACCCGCGAGTCACTGGGGGGAGGCTTTTTTCAGCCCCCCTCGCATCCCGCCCTTGATGGAATGAGTCTAATCATTATCTACGAAGCAAATGCAGCTATTCAAATCGCCAACTTTCTTAGTACCCGATCAGGCATCTTTTTCACACCCTTTGCATTGAACAAATCATATTTTTTTATTTTTTTTTAGATAAAGCTAAGTTAGTGAAGTCACTACACACGATTTTGACACCAAAATCAGCTAAACTTTAAGAGACTAAATTGCAAAATTATATCTGTATTTTTGACTGAGTGATGACATCTTAGGTATGGGTAACTCTTGAAGTCAAATTTTGAAATGTATTTTTTTGTCCTTTTTGACCAGATACAGACAAATAAAGAGCAGCACAATATTTCGGAGACAAAACCGGTCTAGACAAATGTATTGATTTACTGTATTAATCAATTTCAAACTTTGACCTTTAGTGACATGACTTTGACCTTTACTTGACCTTTAATTCACGTACATAAATCAGGTGGTAAAATGAGTATCGATTTCGAGTTATAAACGTAACATAGTATGTACAACATGTGTTGCATGACTTTCGTATAACTTTTTGGCATAGTGACCTTATGTGACCCTATAATGTGACCCCTGATCTCTCGACACTATTTGTCCAAAAAATCCCCAGTTAGCTATTCTCGGATTGTGTGTCATACCTTTAGAGAGCCACTCTGGGCTCATACATGGTTTCAACCCCCACAATTGCTTTGAATTGTGGGGAACCTAGGGTCTAATACATTTTGTCTATGAAATTTTGAACCTTTGACCGACCTGTGACGTCAGCCACTGACCTCTGGCTGAGGCAACAACATAATTATTTTTTAACCGCTCAATGAATTTTCCTGGGCTATCGATTGCCGTTATGGGTTCATGGCGCGATCGTAGGGTCTATGGTGGATTCCGACAGACTACAAGTCGGGGCTAAAAAAGCCCCCCCGTGACTCGTGTTACAGAAAATACCCCAGTGACTGCCGGGTTAAGTAATGACTATATTACACTGCTGTTGAAGTCGCTTGCATTAGATGCTAAGCCAATGTGAGTGTAACATAACACAGTTTGTATTAAATAAACCATACATTAACCAGAAACAACGTTAACAGTGTTGGCCAGCGATGGGCAACATAAGGCGAGTTGTAATGTGGTCGGTGTTGTGTTGTTGTTTCACAGAACCGGGCTGTTATGCCGCGTCCAGATAGGCTTGACAGTACGGGAGATGAGCGCCGCCACCCAGCGTCCAGATAGGCTGGACAGTACGGGAGATGAGCACCGCCACCCAGCGTTCCAGGAAGGCGGACAGACGGGAACGATGAGCACGCCACCCAGCGATTCCATGATAGGCTGGACAGTACGTGAGAATGAAGCCACCGCCACCCAGCGTCCAGATAGGCTGGACAGTTACGGGAGATGACACCGCCATCCCAGCGTCCAGATAGGCTGGGACAGTACTGGAGATGAGCACCGCCACCCAGCGTCCAGATAGGCTGGACAGTACGGGAGATGGGCACCGCCACCCAGCGGCGGCGAGCGTAACCGCGAGCGGCGTGAGACCCACGGGAAGGCAGGAGCAAATGGAACATGGTGCGGGAATGGTGAACGAGCATGGGGTACGGTAAGGGTAATGGGACACTGGAACAAAGCACGGGAACAGGAACGGGCACGGAGACCTGCAAGGGAACGTGAACGGTACCCGAATAGGCACGGAAACGGGCATGGGGTACAGGAACAGGCACGGGAACGGAACAAGGGAATGGGTGACGGGAACGTGAAAGGGAACGGGATATCTAGGCTATGGAAGTGACGTAGACCAAAAAGGTGCCGCGAGCGCTTGCAACCAGCACCACGAGATAAGTGAACCCTTTGACTTTCATGCAAACCTGTCGTCTAGTAATAGTTAAATAATGGTTTGTGTGCGCTGTGGGTCATGGAATCATATAAAGATGATCTTAACCCGCACCGGGCCGGTGCTCGGCGCCACCTTCCTAGGGCCGGGGAGGATGTGTTTCGACAACCCCCCCCCTTCTAACTCGGCTGATATGGGACCTAGACATAAACCAAAATACCGTTCAAGAGCTCGTTTTGCAAGGTTTGGAAACTATTTCAGTGAACATTTTTCTCAGGTCAATATTATGGTCACCAGAGGTCATCAAAGGTCAGATTTTCCAGATTTAAGACGTAGCTCCAGATACCCCCAATAATCTCGCCAAACCTATGATAGCTTAGGAGCAAACGATTACAACAAGAATAGATGGCTATGGTTAATTGCAATCACACCAGCCCTCAAAATTGAGCTCAGATTCAATAGTCTTTAGGCACAGAGGTCATCAAAGGTTAAAAATGCAACTTGCTTTGGTAAAAATTGCTTTCCTGAATATTTTTTTTTTACTAAAACGATAGAAATTTTATATTATAACACTTATCGTGTTTCTCTCTTCAAGACGCTTTGAAACATATATTTACACCTCGTAAGGTCAACTTCAAAATTTTGACCTCAGGTCAAGGTCATTTGGTGGACCAGATAGTCATGTTTCATATGGGGCGACGCGCCAGACGAATACAAATACATGGTGTCGTCCGCCTCGTCTCTACTTTTTTATTAAGAGTTATAGCAAATAAATTGCTGATGACCTCAGATGCCTTTAGAGAATCTCTGAGAACAATCGCACTAGGTCATTCAGAATGAGCTAATAACATGTTGTGAAAGAATCAGCTGATCCAGTGCATATTTTCATAATAGGAAGCAATATATTTTTTTCCCGTTCAGCTTATAATGGGGGTCAGGAATTGACCTGACCTTAGGTCACCGGTATCGAAAATCCGAGATATACAAACTTTAGATAGTCATGCTCTTATGAATCCTGTAAGTACGAAACCAATCTGCTAAAAACTGTGGCTTTGGTGGAACCGCAAACTTTTTTGGAGGTGGTCACATGGACCTAGCCTGGTGACCTGACCTGACATGACACTATTGTCAAAAATATCGAAACGCTGTTAAAAGAGAATAACAGGTACTTGGCCGGCGCTACGAGCGCCGTTTTCCCGATATTTCCAAGGAAAAACTGAGAGGGTGTCTAAACACACACACACCGGCCCGGCACGGGTTTAAAGGGACATCCGCCCCTCCAAAAAAGTTATTCCAAATGTACGCCATTTGTGGGCATATGAGTAATTGCTGCTGAACACGATTATGACATTCGTTTTCTCACAAAAAGTGCTCCAATTTCATAAAAATACGTTTTAATATTTGGGCTGATGACGTCATATGAAGGATTTGGGAAATACGAGAAACCTTTCAAGCTGCCATTGTATGGACTAGGTATGGCTAATGTATGGCCAAATATAAAACAAGTCGACTATCATCCTACATTTAGTAAAAGATGACGACGTCATCGGACCCTGTCCCCATTCAAACTACACTGGGACTGGGGATTTTCAGAGTGTCAAAAATCAAACTCAAATTTCTTTGTGATTCGACCTCGGTGTTGTTTACTTGATTACTATATAATTTCATGCCAAGCAGCCAAAATGGACTATCTCAACTCCAAAATCTAATGTTAAGGTGGCGGTCCCTTTAAGTGAACGACCTACGGATATAGACGTAGTTCTTACCGCGCAACTACGCCATCGAACCGTCGCGCCGACTCTGTTTGTGGAGTGTGGATCACGCCTGCCACCATCCAGTTGCAATCCGCCGCGGGCCGTACCAGTCTCTCCTGAGTAAACAGAAGGTCCCATAAACACTGGACATTCCGCGGTCCGGACCACGGCACACCCGGCTCCGACCTGCAGTCGTGTCGGTGGCGTCTGCGGCGAGCAAGCTCCAGCTGTCGACCTCTTCTGCCCAGCCATGGCCCGGTGTGCCGCGCTGCTGCTGCTGCTACTGATCTGGGCCGGGGCGCTGCGTGGCGCCCAGGAGGGACCTCCGTCCGCTGACCTGTCCGGTCTGAGCGGTACCCTGGAGCTGCTGTGGTCAGGCATCGGTAGGATCGTCCGCTTAGCCGTGGAGCCACCCATCGCCGGACTGGACGGCCGACTGACAGGTGTACAGGTTCAGCTGAACAGTGTGAGCTCCGAGCTGGAGGCCCGCGTAGAGAGTGCTGAGACGAAGCTGAAGGATCGGGTGGAGAGTGCTGAGACGAAGCTGGAAGCCCGCGTAGAGAGTGCTCAGACGAAGCTGGAGGATCGGGTGGAGAGTGCTGAGACGAAGCTGGAGGCCCGCGTAGAGAGTGCTGAGACGAAGCGGGAGGCCCGTGTAGAGAGGCTCAGATGGAGCGTTGGTGGCCCGCCGTTAGAGATGCTGAGACGAAGCTGGAGGCCAAAATGACAGTATCCAGTCAGAGCAGGCTGGACGACTGAGTCAGATCGAATCTGCTCTGCAGGGAGTCCAGTCGCAGCTGGAGTCCAGGCTTGATGAAATCCAGTCCCAGCTGGAGTCCAGGCTTGAGGGAGTCCAGTCCCAGCTAGAGTCCAGGCTAGAGGAAATCCAGTCCCAGCAGCGGCCGGTCAGAGACTGCAGTGACTT
>VOPJ01001197.1:0-20045 GCA_014673585.1 Semibalanus balanoides
CCAAAGAAGCCGAAAAAATATCAAAATAAAGAAATTATAAGAAATCCTGTGGTTGCAAAATAATGTGGACCAAATTCGGGGAGAAATTCAAAATTGGGGTAGGTTAGGTCCGCTAAAAACGGTTTGCCCCCCCCCCCCAAACTGCCGGCTGGATCCGCCCTTGATGATATATAAGCTTAAAAAATCATAAAAACGCACAGTAATTAGAAATGTCCAATGCAGCATTGCGGCAGTTAGTTTGTGGCGCCTAACCAGCAGGAGCGACAGTGCTGTGTAGTTCTAGGTAACAGCTGCCCATACAAATGACTGACATAAATGACTCGTATCTTCTGTGATTAACTTCCTACCTACACATCGCCCGTCTCGCGAAAGAATTTCAACACAAACTCGTGCTTTTTGGTAGGATGTTAGACGGAGTGAAGTGAGACTGGAAGCGGTCAACCGAAGTGTTTACAGATGGGCCAAATCCGTCTTCATCTTCCCTTCTTGCTTGATTGGCTGGGTTTAGGGATAATACCGTTTTTTTTCCACTTTTGCACTGATATTAAAGTATTCACTGATATTTGGGGTCGTAAAATATACATGGTATGGCTAGTGAAAATATTTAACACAACTGAAGAAACTCTCACCATCCATAGATTTAAAAAAATGAATATTGGTTGCAGGATAAGCACGAGCTTTGACTTCGAATTCACCTCCGCAGGTGAGAATCAGAAATAAAAATAACAAAGTGCCACAGAAAGGTTCAGGTAAGTATTGTTTTACTATTGCATCAAACAACAATGCTTATCTGTTGCCGGACATAAATGAAATAACTCGCTGCGTCTGCTTCATGCCATGCATGCCTTCACTGGCGGATCCAGAAAGTGTGATTTTGACAGTTTGGGGGGGGCCAAATCCCAAATTATCGATAATTTGAACTCATCGGGATTTCCGCTTGCTTATGCTCACAATAACTGATTTAAAACACAACTTTCCCTAGTAAGTTGCTTAGTTTAACGACAACCAGGATGTGTCAAATTTGCGCGATTTTGGGTGGTTTGCGGGGGGCCATGGCCCTTGGCCCCTGGATTCGCCTTGCATGCCTTACTAGTAGTTAAGTAGTTACTTCCTGCCTAGGTACCTTAACCTTGACCTCTGTCCTCCGAGGGAGCGCATTGCACTTACCATGCTCGTTTCTGGGGAAAACTTAGCAAAGAACCCTGCCTTTTTAGGTGGCATGGTCAAACTTTGACTGTGGTGGTAGGCAAACTTTGATATTCCAGATGGCCGGAGCAAGGCCGGAGGCCCAATTTACACTGTTGGCTGCACTGTCGGCGGCATTGAAGTTGTAACAGTGTAACACAGCAAAAGCATTGACAAGGTCAAGGGCGGATCCAGCTGGCCGTCTGGGGGGGGGGACCGTTTTGAGCGAACCTTACCTACCCCCAAGTTCCAATTTATTTCCGGATTTGGGCCACTTTATTTTGCAACCTCACGATTTTTAATTATTTTTTATTTTTGTATCATTTTTTTAGCTTTTCGGTCTTTTGGGATATCGCAAAATGTCAGCTTGCAGTTTTTGTTGTTCCGACATTGCCTTACACTGAGCAAAACCATGTCAATTGTCAGCTGTGCCTAGGGGCGTCGCCGATATTTTTAGTGGAAGATTGGCTAAAATAACGAAAAAAAATCACCTAATTTTTATGATTATATTCAATTCTTTGCAGAATTTGTAATGTGGATTTTCATGTTATATATAGTTACTTATTTAGCGCCGCGAAGTGGCGCGATTTTTTACTGCTTTATCTGATAAAACACAACACAGAAAATTGGGCGGTTGCGGTGGGCCTTATAAAGAATAAAAAGCTAAACATGCCACTAATTCAATTCACTGTTACAACGAACCAAAGACGATAGCGATGGCTTCGTTATGACGATGGCCATTGATGTGACGCCGCGAAGTGGCGGGAAAATGTTAATTTATGTCACTTTTTGTAATACTGGAACCAGACCGTGAGCGGAGCCAAGCCTCGGGTAGCCCCTATTCCTAGTTGCGCATCTCGGTATGATGAAAAATATTTAAATGAAGGTAGTTTTTAATATACGTATTCTTCGGATAGTAAATCACAATGACCGCGGTGGCAGTCAGTGCTCAATGGTACATATGATAATAATAACTTTTAACATATGTATTGAACTGTAACAAACAACTAGTAACAGTGCAAATGGTTTAAAAACAGCAAGAGGCAGAACGACTCTTACGCACATAAATGATCCCTGCGGATCTGGAGTAGCCTGGGGAAAGATGGCTCCGGAAGATGGTTCTGGCCTGGTCCCACCACAGGCTCTTCAGTCCAGCAAGTTGGGCACCATTGGAGCAGCTTCCGGGTGCCAATTTCCGCGTCTTTGCGTTCGCGTCGCCTTTTTTTCGCAACTCAGCAGACTAGCTAAAAATGTAGCCTGCTTGAAAGTTAATATTTTATGAAGGCCCTGGTGCCAGCAATGGACTAGTTGCAGTTTCCTAAGCCCCTGTTTTTATGTATTTGATTGAACGCAAATTAATTTAAAATACTTTATAGATAGTCAATTTAATGTAAATTCACCTAAATTATCAGGATTTTAAATAATTAAGTATATTTACGTAATTTACCATTCTGCACTCTGATTGGTCGCGACGCAATTTAGCAATAATTCAGGCGCAATGATACCTGAGGTAGTTTTTAACAGGTCGGTTGACACATTGAATTTGTAAAATAGAGGTTCAACGCAAAATTCAGCATCACGTTAATCGCGTGGAAATCAAAGCACGTGATATGACGGATTCAAGCAGGTGTCGCTCATTTGAAATCATGCAACTTTAAACTTTACTGAAACAAAAACAAAACTAAAATTGTGGAATTGTACCTTGTGACCAAAACAATAATCTTAACGGCAGCTCAAAGGCATTTTAAACGGATTGCTACAGCCAAACGGATCCTAAGGATGCTCTAGATCTCTTTCCATACAAGCTCTGGATAGACGAACTATCTTCAAGACACGCATGCGTGGCGGTCGCATTTTGAAGTATTTCTGGGGCAGTGTTTCAGTGAGAGCAGCATCTGGATTTGAGCCCACTTAAAGCTTTCTGTGGAGGTAATTAAACGTTAATAGGTGTTTTAGAAGAATCTCCAGTACCAGGAAGCACTTAAGACCAGCCGTGGGAACTGCGTGCGGACAATCCCTGCGGCAGGTATAGCCGTAAGCAGCTTGGTGAAGTTGAGGTGGAGGGGCAGAGTTTTGGCCTAGGGAAACGAGAGCTAATCTCGAACATGTTGCTCTCGACGGATTTAAGATGGACCGCTTTTGTGTTGTGACTACACAGCTAAATCTCCATTGATTTCTGAGTAGTTTGGCTGTGAACAGTAAGTCATCAGGAGCGTTTACCGCGCACTGCAGGGGGTTGCGCCGAAGCATGAACTGCAGGGTGGGTTATTTCCGGCCCCCCCCCTTGAGATCTCGAACTACGCCACGTCGACAAACGGAAACAACATTAGATAGCTCTAGAAAGCTCCATCGAAGTTTTCAGTCTTTTCTTGGATCAGGTCAAATTGAGGTCACCAGTGGCGTCACAAAGGTAGAGATTTTCCGGTTTAGGACTCTTTTCCAGAACCCCGATTATCTCGAACTATGATTGCTCGAAGCAAACCATTTCAAGAAGCAATAGAATAGCTCCTTTTAATTTTCAATCGCACTTTAGCGGTCATAATATGAACTCAAGATCAATAGTTTAGGCTCCAGAGTCATGAAAGGTCAAAGGTATTTTTAGCAAAACCGTTTTTCGTAAATAGCATTTCCACTAACAAGTAGGAAATAATTGTGACCGCATCGGTGTTTGTCTAATCGAGGCGTTTGAAAATATATACACAGGTAACCTGTTTAAGTCACACTTAAATTTGACCTCAGGTCACGGTCATTTGGTGCCTCAGGTAGGTTCTATTGCATATGGGGCACATCTTTTCTATCAAGAGTTATTAGCAAATCATTGTTGATGACCTCAGATGACCTTGTAGAGATCACTAAGCAACAATTGCACCTTGATCATCCAGAATGAGCTAAAATAACATGATTCGGAAATAATTAGCCTGATCCATGCATATTTTCTGGATAGGAGTCTTATAAACTTTTATGCAAATATTCTCTGAATATTATCTGTATGCCAAGTGATGTGGTATCACGTCTGATCAGCACTTTTTTATTATTGTTGCACATAACTCACCAAACAACCTGCAACTAGTCCATTCTGGAGAAGAGCCTCTGCAATAAAATGTATTAATTTATTTTCCCATTCTCCAAATTTATTATTAGCATTTGGAAACTTGTGTGTGCCGCGCAGCATAACAAATGTGTTCTTTTAGCTGTGGATTAGCTTGGATTTTGACGTTTCAGTTTTTCGAATAATTATTAATTTGTTTAGACCCGTTTGGGGGAAAGGGGGCAAAGCAAAGTTTCCCTTGGAACGGTTTTGGGGGCATGGCCTCGGTTGCCCCTGGAATCCCGCCTTGGACAAGGTTTAGGCCCAGCCAGTGGTCCATGGCCAAGCCGAACGCCAACAATGCTATAATGAATTTGTTAACAGAGCATGATTAATTGTCTTTCCATTGCGCATCCAAAATGCTTCCAATGGATAATTTAGTACGATGCAAATGTTTTGATTTATTTTTGGTCACTGAGAGGGGGCAGTCCAATGACATCAAAATTGTCTGGTTTTGGCCAATGACGTTGAGAAATAGATGCTATCCTTTCAGAGCCACTTGATGCCAACCAGACATGTGCCTAGATCTGGGATCCAGCTGAGACTCGGATCTGTGGCCCGTTTCCCGGAATCCGCAAGGGACACTATATCCAGGTAAGTTTGAAGGTAGGTATATTATATTCAAATATGACGAAATTTTGCAGACTTTTGTCTGTTTCTTATTATTGTTATTCATCAATACATTGTACCAATTTGTTATGACTTATACGTTTCTTACCGTTCGGAAGCGTATTAGTCATTACATAGGGCAGTTAATGTCAACATGTTCAGCGAATCCACCTCGCAACATACCTCGCCGTTTTAGTGGGTGTTGAAAATCAGCAGTCGGCTTTCCCCGGAATGTGAAGTTAATCCGTGGTGCATCAATAACAATTACTTGGCGCAGATTAAAATACATGCACTCAGTGTGCTTAAGTTCAACAACGTGGTCCTGGACCTTGGTAACCCCGACCCCGATGTTGGCGCAACCAGGGGGTCCCAGGATCCGGGACCCTCGTTTTTTAGAGACAAAGCGCACGTTTTCCGTACTCTTTTTTATATAAAACAAACAAAAACGAAAATTGGCACGGGAACACCCTCTCCCCTTTTGACCAGAAACATCCCTTTTGGAATTTCTGGCTGCGCACCTGTGCACCATTGCCCTAGAGCCTTTGCCTAGGGACGTAGATAAGGGGGTACCTCAGATACTCCTAATAAAAGGCATATAATTACACTAAATAAAATCAGATTCTCTGACGACCTGACTCTACCCCCTCCCTCCAGGTCAATGAAATAAATAACATATGGCGAGGAGCGAATTTGGATTCGACCAACGACGTGCCCCCCCCCCCCCCCCCGGATAAAAATGTTAGCCTCGTGCCTGCCTTTGCCACACCAAATTGAAATAGGTTATTATCAGAAATATATCAGAAATGGGTTCTTACGCCCTTGTCCAGATCTTCATGTATTTTACGCAGATCCACTGGTATCAAAGATATCCATGCATATTATACCAAGGGATCCACTGGGATCCCAGATCCAACTTCGTGATCCAGGCACAAGTCTGATGCCAGTTCTGACACTGACAAAAGAAAAGAAAAGGAAGTACAAAGTGTTAATAACATAATAAAAACAAGCATTAGAATACTTCAGGATATTTATCAAAGTAGCATTTTTTAATACCAGGAACAAGAGAATAACAGGGATCGGCGACTGAACCATATATGGCCTTGGACGACTGAACGGTTTTTAGGGACCAGATCATTGTGAAAATTTGTGCCAGTTAGCAGAAATTAGTTCGTGATAAATCTTGAAGCGTTATTCCAATATCACATTCCGGAAACAAATAATTTCACGCAATAAATATAGAAGATCGCTGACTCTCCTGAAAGTTGATATCAGGCTGAAACGATGTCACGAGCAAATTTCTGCTAATGAACTAGTTGCAGGCTGTTTGGTGAATATTTGCAAAATAATTAGAAAAATGTGCTGATCAACGTGATACACATCATTTTGCATACGAATCAATATTTCGAGAGATATTTACATGTAAAAGTTTACTTTTTTAAAGCACTTGATGTAGTGACGTCATTTAGCAATAGTTTTGCGCCGGGCAATGGAAAAGCATGTTATTCTCGGCATTTCCCATGGCAAATATAAATGGTTGAGCGTTTTTCTCTGATTAACTGTTCACACCAAACTGTCCAGAAATTCATTGATATTTATACTGTGCATATTCAAGACACAAATATTCACCTTAATATCATCTACAGCACATGTTCGAGACAGGCTCTGTTACGGCTGAGGCACAGCTGCTCTGCCCTCCACCTCATACTCACGATTCACGAAGATGCTTACGGGCATATGTCGGCGGGGATGGTCCGCAGTGCAGCTCACACGGCTGTCTTAAGCTGCTTCCTGGCCTGGAGATTTTAACACCTATAACGTATTTAGCTACCTTCCACAGGAAGTTGTTTAGTGGGCTCAGAATTCAGATACGGATGCTGCCCTCACTGAAACACTGCTCCAGAAACCACTTGCAAAATGCAACCGTGCTCTCAATGTTGTTTTGAAATAGCTTCTGTGGGGTCCAGAGCTCGTATGGAAAGAGATCTAGATTATCCTTATGATCCGTCTGGCTGTAGTGATCCGTTAAAATGTATTTGAACTACCGTTAAGATTACTGATTTGGTGACAAGGTAGAATTCCACATTTTTAGTTATGTTTTTGCCCATGTGAAGTGGCGTGATTACAAATTAAATTGCATCTGCTTAAATCCGCCATATCACGTGCTTTGATTTCCGAGCGTTAAATATCGTGATCATTTTTCCGATGAACCTCTATATCAAAAATAAATGTGCCAACCGAGCTGCTCAAACTACCTCACGTTACTTCGATCGCCTGAACTATTGCTAAATTTCGTCACAACCAATCAGAGAACAGAATGATAAGTTACGTAAATATAATTAATTAATTAAAATGCTGATAATTCAGAGGAATTCATATTACTTTGATAATATATTACATATTTAAAATTAATTTGCGTTCTATCAAATGCATAAAAACAATGGGTTAGGTAACCTGCAACTAGTCCATTGATAAAGATTTTCACAATAAACCGGTCACCGTCTCTCCATACAAACTACTGTGAGTCGCCGATCCCTGTTATTCTCTTATTCCCGGTAATACTAACTCGTGCATAAATGTGAAATGTAATCTCCGTTGTAATTATGTATTCCATGAATCCATACTTCAATAAACCATAGATAACTGTAGTAACTACATTTATCATTTATATATTACTTACTACAGCTATTCAGTTATCAGTTATCAGTTACCAGACCTACTATAGTTATCTATGATTGAACCCATCATTATTACGAGCGAGCGCGAAGCGCGGAGCGAGTCCTCATTGAATATCGGATTGTTCTCACATATAAGCGGCCGACCCGGCCGGGCCAGAACCGCGACGCTCGTCAGAAGCTTATATCTTTTGAACCCGCATCCGATTTGACAAGCGTCTTCGCCATATCATAGCCCCATGCTGACTTATTGATATTGACATGTTTTTTATTCATGTGATGGGGTCAGCACGGCGCTGTGACAGAGGCGTAACTTTTGAAAATCATTGGGTTGCACTAGTTGTTAAGAGCCATTTGTACCACATCTCGTCAGGAGGCGTAGTGTTAAAATTCCAAAATTTATTAGGTTGTGTTAGCTACATAACCCCGTTTGCATTAAAGTTACACCCATGGCACGTGACACGTGCCCGCGGTCAGGGGTGTCAGAAAGTATTTATTCCTGCTGCTAGCTTTGAGAAACGGCTGGACATATTAAAGCTAAATTTGTGTGAGGCTGGAGACCACACCACTGGCAATGTTGCCACAGGTCAAACTCTGGGTCACACTAGCACGTGGCGCACGTGCACCCTGTTTCCGTCCACGAAACATTACCTTGCAAAACATCGTTGCAATACCGGACCTTTTTTAAAAAATATTTTTTTTCCTCGGTGGGGCAAAAAAAACCAAAGTTCGCAAAGACCACGGGTCAAACACAAATGCTAGAGAAACGATCTGCCGGCGTATGCACTATGTGTCGATCAGCGGCGCGTGGGTACGTGCCAAGTTTACTGGACTATACAAGCGCAAATTCATCGTAGTTTTATGACGTCTTCAACAAATTTAAATTCCAGTGCTCAGCATCTATGGGACGTTGAACGATGAAACAAACACCAATCTGTTGACCAATGTACCGTCTCTAAAATGCATTCCAAAATTTAGGTTTTGCATGCCAGTATTTCACTTGTTAAAATTGTCTGTAATATTTTATTTACGATATTTAATTTAATATTTCCTTAATTACACCGCCGTAGCTTCAAAACCAAAGGGTATTGTTAGTTCGAATTTAAAAATGATGACGGCTGGTTAAAGCGCAATCAAATCATATAATACCCACCCCAAAATGATTTTTGACCTACAACATGAAGCTTTAATGCAAATTTTAAAATAAGGCCTCAAAAACCTATTTTGTTCAAAGTATCATTTTAGTTCGTATCTATTGCGACGGCAAAACAACACACAGCGAAAATAATAAAAAGCATTGAGTTTGCCAAAGACGAACCTCCGCTTTGACGGTGATAAATTGACGCGGATTTATTTCGACTCGCTCGTCCTTCGCCGTTTAAAGCGTCGTACTGGTATAACCCAACCACGTATATAAATTATTATTACCACCACACCGGTACATATCATCAACGGACTGAGACATCTGCTGACAGGAGAAGTCAACAATTTGAATAGCACCATTTAACTAGTTTTGCAAATGCTCAAGACTCAAGAGCAACAAATGTTTCTAATTTAACTTTGCAAACATCAATTGTACAAACTCAGCCGACTACATCTCAAACCCACACCTAAGGCAGATACTTGAGACAAGATCTTGCCATACTTTCGGTATTTCCTAAGCTTCAGCTTACTGAAGTGCCCAAGTTTAAGCCTTAAGGCACTATTTTGTAGCACCACTCATTGCATGGTTAGCACATTAGCATAAGTGCAACCTACTACTAACCGCGTTCCCTTCCCTGTGGGCAGATTCTGCTTATTTTTCCGTATTTTTTTGCTTGCCGCTTCTAAACCATTGAGCCTAGCAGTTTAAAACTTTTGTATTTTTCCCATAATTGAATTGCACGTGTTATGTTGAAGTTTAAGCAAAATAAGCACAGTAGAGGCAGTGCCAGGCCCTTGCTTTGGGAAGGCATTCTGTCGCGTTTGAAAGGTTACAAATGCGGCCGTGTGACGCATATTCCTTCGTAGTTTGTGATACAATAAATGCGATAGAAACATTTTCACTGTAATATACAGCATAAATACTGGGATTGCACATATTTTTGGCAGAGGCGCAATCAGGTACAACAAAATCGGAGGCGCTAGTGTTGCAGTTCTTTTTCTAGCACCTTGTTTTTTGGCCACAACATACAGCACACCTCGCAAAAGGCGCTACGCTACCATATGAAGGTAGCGTCCAAAAATTCAAAATAGCTCCCTTAATAAAGGAAGAAAAAAAGGTTCAATGCGTTTATGCTGTTAAAGGGATCATACGGGCTTCTCGAATGTCTCCTAATAATTGTTTTGAGGATGGAAGTGATGCAACAATATTTATTGAACGTTATTAACCCACTTTAACGAAGTTCGTATTTTGATAAAGCTATTTGATAAGTTTTTGTTACCAATTAAATTCAGATTATATCAGCACTAGCAGCTGTAATTGAATTCTGGTCTAAATACAAATGAAGATTACATTTCGCTGTAAATGCAAAGCAAAGAGCGCAATATATATATATATATATATATATATTGGTATAAGATGGAAGCAGATTATTTGCATGGCAATGTTCGTTGAACAATAACGCAGCTTTTCAGTTAATCAGCTTTCGGTTTATCGACTCTATTTCTCGGATTTCTTTTTTGTTGGTTTCCGTGTGTTCGAAGAGGATATTACCCAAGCTCATAATAATCAAGTAAATAAGTGTTTCCATCAAAATTGACCTTTTAGTTCGACGTGTTTCGTATATTCCCTATACATTTTCAAGAATAAAGGTCAGGTCATCTCTTCGGTTCAATCTACTAAGTTTGAACTATTAAAGTGTGCGATTGTCGCTCGTGCTAATTCACTGAGGGCGTTTTTACGTAGATATAACATGCATATAAAATGATATCATGAAACAAAGGTTACATTTTGTTACATACAAAGCTAAATACATAAGGTTACATTGCACATTACAGTAGCTGTTGTGCGACGCACCGGCCACCGAGCTATAGGTCAGGCGTCGCCCCTCATACAGCTGCAGTGTGCCTCGCGCGTTGATCTGCCGGTTGATGACAGGATCCTTTTCCCTAATCAGGATGGCCTCGAGGGCCACCAGTCGCCGCCAGTCAGGAGCTCTCGTTAGGATGGACGTGTTGGCCACGATCTCTTGTCGGGTCAGCCGGGTGTCATGCTGCGCCTGAGTATGCTGCTGTGGTCCTCCGCTCTGCAGATTGCGTAGTCAGGCGCCATACCGGGACAGGCGTGGTGGTGTAGCCGATGTATCCACTTGTTGGATGCACGTGAGCGCACAGTCCCTTTGGTTGCATGAAGTGGTATACTACGTTACTCTGCTTCAGTGTTGACTTGTCACTGGCGATGTTGTTTTTCATGATGAGTGATGTTGTTGTAGGGCTCTGATAGTAGATAGACAGCTTGATGCGATCTTCTGGATGGACAGGTTTGCAGTTGCGACTGATGATGTTCTTCAGCGCCGATTCTTCTGCTTTGTAGCTGGTGGTCATCTGATTCTTGTAGTAGAGGCTGATGGTGTTGCCTTGGTCCGATGTTGTCTGAGTTGGGTTGATGTACTTGTTGATGGTGGACTGTATTTGCTGGTCGATGGTCGCCAAGTCGTAGTTATTATTCACCAGAACTTGCTTAATCCGCTGCAGTTCCTGATGGATCAGCGGCCAGGTAGAGCAGTGTTTCAGGGCTCTACGGACATAAGCCCTGACAACGCCATTCTTGTAGCGCTCGGGGCACTCGCTCTTGCCATTCAAGCACCTCCCCTGGTCGGTCGGCTTGCGGTAGACGCTGGTGATGAATTTGCCGTCTGAAGCGTCGATGGAAACATCAAGGAAGCTAATCTTGCTAGCTATGCTGTCTTCAACAGTGAAGCTCAGACCGGAGACCTCCTCCAGGCGCAGCTTGAGCTTCTGTAGGGATGCTGTGTCACTGAATTCCACCAGGATATCATCAACATATCGGCAGTACAGAGCTGGCTTCACGTTGCTGTCAGTGAGGCCTCTCCCTCCACTGCCGCCATGAATGCCTGGGCGAAGAGTACGCCAAGTGGTGACCCCATCGCGATGCCATCCGTCTGGTAATAGAGCTGGCCTTGTGGGCAGCGGAACGGCGCCTTGGTGGTGCACAGGCGGAGCATCGCACACATGACTGGCTCTGGAATGTCTGGGGCTGGCAGGACGTCGTTGCGGTAGACGAAGTCGGCGATGATGTTGATTGTGCGCTCAACTGGGACGTTGGTGAAGAGGCTGCAGACGTCGAGTGATGCCAGAGTTCCGTGTCTGGTCCTGTGATTCCGTCAAGGACCAGACCACATAGTCACCAACATGAGTCAGCACTGGTAACCAAAAACATGGTAGTTGGGATTGGGTAAACTCAGCAAATAAAAGCCCGCTTGTCAATCGGACTTGCTGGTTCCAAAGATATGAGCTGCTCAAAAGCGTTGCCACGCGGGTCGGTCGGGTCGGGCCGGGTCGGGCCGGGTCGGCGGTCGCCTCATAATCAGATTTTTTCCCATATCCACGTAAAGACGAGCGAGCGCTTCGCGCTCGCTCGTAACAACGATTTACGAATGATGTTTGTTTTTTATTTATGATATGCTGTAATATAATGCTGTATGTTGCACTATATGCTTAATATGGCAATCACGTACAAAAAGACACGACGAATGGTGTATCGGATAGGGGTAGGTGTATATGTAATAGTTACCACTTAATGGGAATAGTTCACCTTTAACATTGGGTTTTGAGTTGAGATAGCCAAGTTGTGGCGCATGCTTGAAAATGACTTGTGACGCGTTTCACATTTCAGAAGAAACCTCTAATGTATTTAATAGTTCGGTCCTGAAAAAGTCGAGACCGGTATACCCGGTAACTCCAATCGCTGATTGGCTGATTTTGCTATATGAACGCGGATGGATTGTTGACGTAGAACATGACGTAAGACTTGGAAAGTGTTGTGATAGAGACGCATGTAGTGGCTGGACTGAGGCAAGGAAGCATATTGTTTCAGGACCTCGAGTTCCCCGAGATTGCAAGAATAGAACTGTTGTGAGGATTTTATCGTGATGTCTGATGCTTAGAAGGGGGTGGTTTAAAGAACGATATTTTCTTCAGCGAGACATTTGCTCAGGCGAAGATTATTCAGCGTAGCCTAGGTTTTGACAGATGGGGCCGAATTCCGTCTTGCAGTCTTGCTTGGACTTTCTGGTGTTGCATGGTGTGTCAGGAATAACTCCCGTTCACTGGCGAGCTGATGGGTAAAGCGAAAAGAATACACTGGATAATTGGGGTCGTGAGAAGGAATACATTGATCTAGGCTAAGTTGGACATATGGTTAACGGCAACTGTTCAGAGCGTTGGACGATAGATGAACCACGGAAAGACTTCGTTCGTGGGATAGAACGACAGAGGATAGAGGCCAAAGAATATGTTGGGCATTCTCTGCCGTTTGTGTTTATCTAATGTGACTTCGCCCGGGCGGGATTATGCCAAATAAATAAATGAATAAGCACGTGATTTGACTTCGAATTAATCTCCGTGATTCTAAAAGCATTTTCATTAAAGCGTTGCATTTTCACGCACCTTCAACAAGTTATTAGGCAAGTACTGTCTTGCATGCGCCACGATCCCTCCAAATCGATGACGTTTTGATGAAATACGTGCTTACTAAGCAAGGCTGAGTCTTTCGCATACTTGGAGGGCAAAAAATATGAATTATCACCAAATAATTGACATTTTAATTTATTTTTTGTCTCGTAAATATAGGTTTCTTTGACTTACTAGTAATATGATACTTAATTTCTTGCTTCTCTTCATCATTTCTGAGCTTTTTCTCATTTTTTTTATCAAGGTGAACTATTCCCTTTAAGACGCCTGGTAACTATTGCATGAGCGGTGGCCACGACTACACTGAAAAAAGTGTTGTACTAGGCAGATACTAATTTACCAAGCATCAGCCTAGCTTTAACCACTATCTTACTAACATGAGATCAGCAGCTTACCATAGTACCGCTTACGAGCTGGGCTAGCATGTTGTATAACTGCCATAGTAGCGTTTACCAGGGAGCGGTGGAGCGTCCGCTCCGGCTGGGTAAAATCTACTTAGTGCCAGATTAAAACAACATAGCTAGCCAAGCTGAAAGCTGGATACGTATAGTAAGCTCACTGATCTTCATGTTAGTAAGACAGTGGTATAAAGGCTAGCTGATGTTGGTAAATTACCACTTTACAGCCGGGTAGCAGAGTGGCACAGGTCTAATCGGTTCTTTACTAAAACAGCGCGGGACGAGACTTCCACTGGTAGGTAGGTACTATGGTATTACCATTGCTAAAAGCCGTTGAGCTCTGCCGCCAATTTGAAGCGCGCGCTGGGCGCGCCGTCGCCGCCGCCGCTCAGTCACCAGAGTGCGCGGAGCCGGAGCAGACCGTCAGTGACTGTTCTCGTGTGTTGCTGAATATTTGGCATTTAGCAGACATAATCTGGTGTTTACTGCTGCATCGATATCCGAGATCGAATTTAGATTAGAGCAAGTGAATTCAAGTTTAGATTAGATAAAGTTTTCTCTGTAAGCTTGTGAGATCAGTTCTGATTTAAAGTCTGCTTTGCACCGGGAGCTTACCATGGAACAAGAAACACAGTATGATGGCTGCTCTGAGTCTAGCAAGCCCTGCATCTGAGCTGAAAAAGTGATGTGAGGTGATCAAGTGACTGAAGTGGGTGAAGTGACTTTGCCTCTAAGGTTTGTGCGGTGAGTGTTAGCTCCGGCCCCCACCTTACTTATTCGTAGTTGATTGATGACTGATGTTTTCACTGGCAGATGTTCTGAATATTCTGGGAAATAATCGGTTTTCGCCTGCTAAATACTAATTAAGTTAGTAATTCGCTGTTTTAATTTTACTTTTTTGCAATGTGTTTAGATATTGTAAAAAATCAATTTGATTTCTGTTTAGGGATATGTTGGCATGAGCTTTACCCCTAGGGCTGAAAAGAATGCATAGTTGCGAAAGATGATTCGTTTGTATGCGTGATTTCCGAATCTGTGGCATTATTTTGACATCGGAGCATGTTATTTGCTTTGCGGGTGTTGAATTTGAAGTTTCCTCAGCGCTACGCAGTATATAAACCCAATTACGTTTCGAATTTCACTAGCAAAAGCAACGTAAGTTTAAGGATGTTCCAGTTAGAGCGAGAGAGGTAACACAAACTGGGACAGAATGCTTGTTGTCGTGGGAGTCCATTGGAAATAAATTTGACCCTTATGTAAGTAAATGACCTGTTATATTATGACGATGAACGGAAAGAAGTGGGAATTGTGATAAAAATGAACTGAGATGATTGAAACTCTGATTGAGGTTGATCATAATGATTAAATGAAATGGAATAACCAGTAACCTCATGCTAATTAAAAGAGATAAAATGCCAAAAAGTTATATTGAATATTTCGCCGTTGCGGCTTCTTCAGCAATCGTGATTGCTGAAGAAGCCGCAACGGCGAAATATTCAATGTAACTTTTTGGCATTTTATCTCTTTTAATTAGTATGAGGTTACTGGTTATTCCATTCCATTTAATCATAAAAATGAACTGTTTGAGGTACTACTAAAATGGGGAGAGCGTCGTTACACATTGGACTCGCACATATTTTCTTTGGATTTTGTTACTGTTACCTATATATAGCCACGTTAAAAGCATATTACAACCCGCATTTTGGTGACTGTTTTTGCAGGATAAAACAACATCCTGCGGTCACACCTTGGCGAGCTAAGCCTTTTGTGTCGTTATGCTAAATTCAATAGTTCTGGGGATGGGTCCTTAAGGGAAGGAAACACTGTCATTTCTTCAATCGTCATGTCATGTCGTTTCGCTGCCTCACTACTGGCGTCGCAGTGACAGCCTTGGAGAAGTCGACCCGCAGCTCCCTATGGCCGTTCGGTAGTCCATTCCTGCCTGGTGGACATGTCGCCAGAGGTGGTGCTGGACCTATTTCAAGCCGATCACATCTATGGCTCACCTACCTGATCTTGATTTCGTGAGAGTTCATTCATTCGTGGTGTGGACTGTGTACGGTAACCCATGCATGGCTTATTTATGAAGACGTAAACAGTCCCATCTAGATTCAGGGTTCGCGGCACCTTACCCCACCAGGTAACAGTCCGGTGGTAGTCGAGAGGAAGGAGGTGCCGATACCCATGTTAAGCCGACTTGTGCGAGTCGTTCGCCTTTATTGGGACAGTAGCAAGGCGACCTGAGCTGGAGGATCATAATCATTGAGCGAGGCGGTGGCGCGTATTCTGGCGATCCGGAGGAGAGGGACTCGAAAACAGTAAGGGATGACCTCTCCCAAGACAAGAAGACTTTTATAATAAATCATCAGGAGCTGTGAAACCAGAGACCAAGCCACAGTGAACGAATCTTCTACTGAAAATAAACGGTTACGAAACCCCATTGCCTGCTCAACCGCCAGTCAGCGATGGAGGAGTTCCGCCAATAAACCGATTGGAGGTGTCGAGTGCCCTAGCCATCTCCAAGACGAACAATGGATATTCAAGATTGGGATGGCAGCGTCGCTCAAATATATCACTCAAGGGGACAGTTGGTGCAATTTATCTGAAGCAAACACGCAGATGTGCCCATTGAGTAGCATCCTAGCAGACTCTGAGTAATATCTTGTATGGTGAACTTTAAGTACGTTGTGTAGTAATACCACGCTTGATCGGCATGAAACGTCAGTTCCTAGTCTGCCGGGTCAGTGCCGAAGACATGTTTATTGTATTTGCCGGAACAGAGATAATGGCGCAGAGCGACAAAGTGTCGTTAGTGAGCAATCTGTGACAGGGGAGGGGATTACATTTCCGGGGGCCTCTCGCGCAGTTACCTGCACCTCGGACAGGCCTCTGCATGGTAGTTCAATCGTCCTCTCTGACTGCCAGCAGTGCGGCGACTCGTCGTGCCCGGCGGCGCTATGTCGCTTCTGCCGAGAAGAGCATACGCGCGGAGCGAGTGTCTGACGGAGTGCCCCTCTTTGTCTAGCGGGCGCGGTCTCCGTCTTCTTCGGGACCATTCATCTGGAGCCATTACAGCTGCTGGGGGAAGGCGGCCGTGCGCCTTGCCGCGGAGTCTCAGCCGAGAGCGTGGGCTTTACGGCCGGCGTAGGTTGACCCGAGGAAGACAATCAACGACAACCATTTCAGTTACGGGAAGCGAATGCACAATGGCCCGGAGCTTCAGAGCCTTCTATCTTGCATGTGAGTCACTACCATGGCCGTATATGTATATGAGCTTATAACCAAGTTTTTAAACTGACTGAGGATCACTGATCGAGGTCTTCCAGGGGACCCGATCAGAACCCATCTCGGAAAGGCCCTTCAATTAGCATCAGGCCTTTCGAGGATCCCTCGAGTCTTCCAAGGGAACCACAGACCTTCCGATGTCCCCTTCAGGCCTACGAAGGGCCCCATCAGGCCCTCTGAAGGCTTCTGAGGGCTTTTTGTATACTTAGAGGACTCCTCCCCCTCTGGCTGGCTGGGTCTACCTTGGGGCCCAAGGCCATATTATACGTTAAAATTAAACCACCTGCTTAACTTCATAGAGTTTCATATTGCAGACATAGGAGAAACATATTGCCCTCATCATTTGATTAGATGCAAATTGCCCCCTACCCCAAACCACCTCTTCCGCAGTTTGTGCGGGTATGTGTTTTGTTGGATTTAATAGAAAATAATGCATTTCATTTTTTTCTCCCTTCCTCTCCTCCTCTCCCTCTCCCTTTCCTCTCCTTCTCCCTCTCCCTCTCCCCTCTCCCTCTCCTCTCCCTCTCTCTCCTCTCCCTCTCTCTCATTTTTCTTCAATTAAAAATCAGGATTCATAGGTTTTGGCACGCTAGTACCTGACCTGTGTGGTAATCGATGACCTTGATTTGACTTCAACACAACTAAGCTTCCTTACATCACAAGCAACACGTTATGGTATGTTTCCCTCTTGCTCTACTGACAAATGAAAGTGTATGTGATTTTAACCGGTGAACTCAGGAATCTGCATAGGACTATAATGGGCGGATGGCAAAAGACAACTTCAAATGCAACCCCGCAAGCAAGACGTGCCTGGCAATTTAAAAGTAAATGCCAGATTCGGACTCAGCATCACAAATAACATATTTTCGCACTATCCATTTTTCAAATTGGAAATTTTGCTTTATGAACATATGATATGGCCCGCCCTCGCGCTCCTCTCTCGGGTAGACTGCTGGGTCAAACGCCGTCCGCCAGGGTCCACGCCGGGCCGTGCCTCAAGCCCCCCGGGCGCGGGCAAGCAACTGGGCGGTCAACCCGTCTGGCCACGCGCATGGGCGGTTGCGCGCGTGTTACGGGGGAGGCAGAAGTGTGACCGCCACAGTATATTACCCGTTCCCCGTGATCCGTCAATGGCTATGTTTATCCCTACCTGAATTTCGGGAGTGTCCATGAGAATTGATCGCCTTATCGTAAATACACATTTTTTAAAAGCAGGTTTTTGGCTCTTAACAGAGACTAATTGGGATCAAGGCGAACGACGGCGCGAACGCTAATGTAAAGATGGTCATATGATAATAAAATGTCGTACGATTATGATACTAAAGTTTCCAAATAAGTGATACCACTACACTAAAAAAAATAGTTACTACCCTAGTTAGTTTTCGGGTGGTGGTCATATTTTTAACAATCATTTACTTATGGAAAACTAGCCTACTTATACAAAACTATGTCAAAAAATAATTCAAAACTAAGCCCATCCCACGGATTATTGTATAACGGATGGGATTCACGGCGAATTTGGGGACTATTTGGCATCGTGCCAACCCTGGCGGCGGATGACCGAACTAAAACTGTCAGAGGATGGCGTCCGAATCCGCTGAAACAACCGTACGTAACTTTTTTCGTGTTTCTCTTCGTGATTTACGCAAATATCCGCTTGTCTGCAGAAACGCTAAAGTATGCTGATCCGTTTCAATGCAACCTGTACGTATCAATGTAATCATTGGAGAATCAAATCTGCGTCTGCTTTTTTTGCTAAGGGAGGTAAATCAGCTGAGTGGTGAAATCTGCGGCTGCGGGTTTGCTGTGTACAGTAGTTGAAGTTTTCGAAATTTGGAAGAGTTAAGTTGAATTTTTGCCGGACGATATAATCTCATGTGATGTGATAACGATTTGCATGACTATCAAACAGTCAACCTGTGCTAGTTCAGTTAACTACTGAATTTTGTTTTACTGATATCTTAATCTCTTCAGCTCGAGGTGGAGAGAAATTCAGGGACCAGTATCAGCATGGACTACTTGTAGCCGTGTCCCAAAATTGGTTGATTTGGGTGCAAAATGTTACCTTATCATCAATATTTTTTTGCTTGCACTCCTTAGTGAACTTTACACTCCCAAATAAAATATGGGAAGTGGTTCAGTTGCAGGGGTCGAAAAAAAAATGAAAAGTGGTCGCCAACAAAATTCCATATCAAAGTGGTCACCGCGGGATGGTCACCGCAAAGTGGTCGCCGCAGGGTCGGGCAAAAACAAAGTTTCTAAGTGTTTTGCATTCATGTCATCAATAAGAGTTTACTGAAGGTTTAACTGGTAGGTAACTTGGATACCGGTGTGGTTCGAGGTTAGGGTTGGAGATTTAGGTACTGAATCTCTCAGGGGCAGATCCAGGAAAAAGTTTCGGGGGGCACTTCAGACGTCAAGGGCTCGAGCTTAAAAGGGCCCCGAGGGGCCCTTTTTCCGCCTTCCAGGGGCCTCGTTCTGTTCAGGGGGCCCCTCAGACCAGCCCAGGGGCCCTCTGTGCTGGTTAGGGGCCCTCTGTGCTGACATCTTAGCTGACATAGGTACTGCTACTGCATAAAAAATGTATTCCCATGCCTATCAGTACAGGTACTAATGGTTGCCCAGAAAATGAGGCCAACCGAACCCTGTTTCTGTTATCTGTAGGTCACAGACCACAGTTGTGCTAAAAAATATTTGTGGGTTGTCTGGGACCAGCAAAGGGGATAGTTCACATATTCACTTGAATGAATTTACAAAGTGACTGTGTTATATGAATTATGTATGTCTCAAAACATCAGTTTTAGTGATAAGCAGGGTTCAGACATCAACTTGCCTACAAATTATTATCAATAATTATCAACCCTGCTTACATTTGTATGCAGCGCACTGCCACTAACAAAAAAATGTGACAGTGCAATGAGTTGTTGGTATATGCTGAGGCTGACACCAGACTTGTGTCTGGATCCCAAAGTTGGATTTGGGGTCCCAGTGAATCCCTCTGTTAAAAATGTATGAAGATATTGTGTCCCAGTGGATCTCTTTGTGTAAAATGCATGGAGATCTGGGATCTTTCCCTCTGTGTACAATTCTTGAGGATCTTGGATCTCAATGAATCTTTAATCTAAAATGAGAAGGATTTTGAAACACAAGATGGATATTGGAGGACTTACACCA
>VOPJ01001197.1:22056-127561 GCA_014673585.1 Semibalanus balanoides
CGTCTGAGCGGAGAGATGAGAGAGTCGCGTCTGAGCAGAGAGATAAGAGAGTCGCGTCTGAGCAGAGAGATAAGAGAGTCGCGTCTGAGTGTAGAGATAAGAGAGTCGCGTCTGAGTGTAGAGATAAGAGAGTCGCGTCTGAGTGTAGAGATAAGAGAGTCGCGTCTGAGTGTAGAGATAAGTGAGTCGCGTCTGAAGCGGAGAGTGATAAAGAGAGTCGCGTCTGAATGCAGAGAGATGAGAGTGTCGAGTCTGAAGCGTCTGAGCAGAGAGATGAGAGTGTCGCGTCTAACAGCTTCGCCCCCAGCTGCCTGCCTAGGAAAACACTGTCAGCTATACAGTCGACTCATTCAACCCAGCAGCTGAGTTCAACTGTGGGAACTGTGATATGGCCATCCGTTCAAATATGAACAGGAAAAACAGTGCACATTATCCATTTGCAATTCATTATTGATATATTTTGCATTAATGCTATTTTTGTTTAATTTATGTTGAGTGTTATTTCCTATAAAGATAAACATAGCAGCATGCATTCATAAGGTACAGCATCACTGACATCACAGATAACATGACTGGTAGTTACACACACATCGTTACCGTACCGTTATACACCATTACCGGGCAGCATCACTGACGTCACACGTAACATGACTATTAGTTACACACATCATTACCGTACCGTAGTGTATTGGAGGGCTTCCCAGAAAGGATGGGCAATGGACAGCGTATTGGAGGGCTGCCCAGGAAGGGCAATGGACAGCGTATTGGAGGGCTGCCCAAGAAGGATGGGCAATGGACAGCGTATTGGAGGGCTGCCCAGGAAAGGATGGGCAATGGACAGCGTATTGGAGGGCTGCCCAGGAAGGATGGGCAATGGGACAGCGTATTGGAGGGCTGCCCAAGAAGGATGGGCAATGGACAGCGTATTGGAGGGCTGCCCAGGAAGGAAGGGCAATGGACAGTGTATTGGAGGGCTGCCTAGGAAGGATGGGCAATGGACAGCGTATTTGAGGGCTGCCCAAGAAGGATGGGCAATGGACAGCGTATTGGAGGGCTGCCCAGGAAAGAAGGGCAATGGACAGCGTATTGGAGGGCTGCCCAAGAAGGATGGGCAATGGACAGCGTATTGGAGGGCTGCCCAAGAAGGACGGGCAATGGACAGCGTATTGGAGGGTTGCCCAGGAAGGGCAATGGACAGCGTATTGGAGGGTTGCTTCTGCTACAACCGGACGTGAGGAGATCGGTACAGAGAGGTAACGGAAATTCTAACAGAGATTTAGAAGCGTTTCAGGTGCGTAATGTGAAAGTTTGACGAAGATTGACGTAAGTTTCGAAAATAATATCGGTTGTGGTTCTGCCTACCTAGTGAGAAGCACTTATGAAAACGCATAACGTGTTTTAGAGGCGAAATAGACCAACCATGTTACAAATGAGAAATGTGTTTTCTTAGTTTTGAACTGCCATCTTTAAGTGTCAACATAGGCCCGGGAACGGCAGGGGCAGCGGGAGCGTTTGCCCCCAAACTTTGGTACTGCGGGGGCGGCGCCCCCCAACTTTGGTGTTGCTGATTTTAACGTTCCGTAAAACATAATCATATAAGACATCGAAAGTGTGTTTTTTTCTCAAAATTATGCAAAACCACACTTCTACTCATGACTCGTGTTTACCAGATTTTGTCCTTTGTCAGCGAGGTTTTGTATAAGAAACCTGATGCAAAAAGCCTTAAGTCCGTGTATATATGTATGCCTTAAGTCCGTGTATATATGTATATATACGTTAGATGCTTTCAACGTTAACAACAATTATGCTCGTTGTGAATTGTGATTGGGTAAGCAATGGTTACAGTTGGTTTGCGGCAGAGTATGTCGCAATTCTGACGTAAACAGATATGTCATACTATCGCTGAAGTTTCGGGGAAATTAAACTTTGTCTTTTACATGGAGCTTTCTAGTCCTGTGTCGAAAGTATAGGTACTTAGAGCAAGCAACGAGGTAATCCATTCACCACAACCCGTTTTTCGATCTGCTCTTCAAACATGCTATCTTAGTTCGAAACCAATGTTAGATAGAGGTGAACCCTTTAACATCAGCCCTATATGGGAGTAAGGGCGAAGCACCAGGCGCAGCCCCCCTTTAAAATCTTGTGGGGCTACGCCATAACAACTGGTAATTGGTTTTATGCGTAGTTAGGTTCGTGTGCAGAAAAGCGTCAAAGTGATGGGGCAGGTTTTGAGATTCAGTGCTGGTAATAACATTTTTTCATGTGTTAGGTCCTAGCTTTAAAAATATCTTGTTTACGTAACCCCACGCGTAGGGGTCTCTAGCCGAACGCGCGGCGTTAGGGGGTAAATATTAACCCCCCGGCTTACTTCCGGAATGCAAAACCCGCAGCGAGACGCGCAAGGCGGCGATCGAAAGCTCCATGAAACGATCGGGATGCATAACCGTAATATTTCAAGTGGATGCGAAATGTAAGTCCGGTCAGGTCATATGAAAGTTCGAGTTAATTGAGTTATGGTTCATATTTCAATTAAATCTTGAGGTAAGAGACTGTTCAATGCACATAAAGCTCCAAAGGTGTAATACATCTATTGCATTAAGTTAAAAGTGAATTGATGCAATGTCAAGGTCGACAGGTCACAAAGGCACATGTCACGAAGAGTTCAAAGCAAGCTTGTGACACATTTTTAGGGGTTATTTGCACGTAAGGAATTATATAAATAGTCTTTTTACAACTTGACCCGTCAAAAGTCAAGGACAGTATCTAAGGTCAAACAGAAATGACTAATCTGAATAAAACAATGCATTTTCTTGGTTAGTTTTTGTCTCATAAACACAAAAATGATATTTTATATCGTATGAGGGTCAAAAAATCCAAAAAACGTTAAGTGTTTTGAAAAATGAGTCATTACTTTTGCTTGCGAGAGCAATCAGTCACTGAAAAATTGAAGCTATTACTTTGAAATGTGCTGGGTATTCATTACACTTGGTTTCTAATATATATATTCCGTTTTTAGATTACCTTCAAAATTTTCAATTTTTGGGAAAATTTCTGATTTTTTTTTTATTTTGGGGGTCAAAAACAAAAAAATGAAATCCGAAAGTAATCAGCTTGATAGAGAATTAAATTCCTTCTTATACAGTTTTGCGTTTGCGATTTGCTTTTAAGCATTTTTTTACAGGGGTATAACTTATTTGGTTATTCAACCAAAAATGGATGAATGACGTCAGCAAAACGTCATTATCTTCAAAGTTTCTGAACTTGTTTAGATTATTTTCTTAGAAGACGTCAAATTGATGCTGGATAAGGTACTGCAACTTTGACGTCGTTATCTTTTACCGTTTTCAAGTTATTGCGGAAAAACGGGAGGGGGTAATATTTACCCCCCCTACGCCGCACGGGTTAACATGCCTTTAAATTGAGGAAGTTTTGTGTCAAATACAACGTTGGTGGGCCAAAAACAAAGGTGTTGGGAAAATTGTTGCCTTACCAACGTTGCCTGCTTGACAAGTCGTTGTTGGAGGACGGATTCAGAACGACAAATAGGTGGTTTAGGGGCCAAATCCCAAAATGTATCGGATTACCATTAGCACTTGACATATTTCGCTGCCTTAGGTTAATAAGTGATTTAAAACATTTTTGTGTTTTAGTTAAAGCTCCTTCGATTGCCTTTTCAATTGACAAATGTGTCGATTTTCTTCCGATTTCTGGGGCCATGACTCCTTTCATTGTCCAGATATTAGGTTTGCGGTGCGGCATATCTGCCAGAGAAGAGACAAAATCTGCTAAAAAAATCGGCATCAGCCTTGAAAGCTGATAAAATGTACCTGTCCGAAATTAGTATGAATTCAGACCTTGTTAATTAAAATCATTATGATGTAAATTATACAGTATAACATAGTATAACATATATTCCATTTTTAATTTTAATAAGTTAAAACAATTAGGTTTTAACTAGGGAAAATCCCGTTAAAGCTCCGACTGACATTTAAAGGCGAAATTTGCAAAAAATATGGTGTGGCTAGCCGAAAATTGGTTTGACCCACCACCCAACAGAGACTATTCATGGTGCCCCAAACCCCAAGGCCCAAACCAGCCGAAACACATGGAACACCAAGCCCAGACCCAGACCAGACCATTCAAAATTCAGGCATTGATACCCATGCCCATCGGGGCCTTATTCAGATAAGGCAGATAATTATTTTTACAAAATTTCGCAACCATTACCCCATTAGCATGTGACTTTCATAATATTAACAATAAGGAAATATTAGGCACCTGTGTGTTGCTGCTGATTTGAACTTATCGAACACTTTGCGGTCAACATTATCATATTGAATCAGACCTGGGATCAGGCAAGGTTTAACAAATCGTACTGCCCTATTACTTACCACGATTTATTTTTGTCATATAATTTCCAAAGTATATTGTTTAAGTGTCCTATAACATATAACAAACATATTTACCTGGTTGAACATCTAGTTGTCAAGTAAAAAAAACTCTTAGCGTCATGATTCCAAAATTGCCATACCCATGCCCGCCCAGTACCCATGAAAAGTCAAAAAATGCATACCCAAAGCCCAGACATTTGGAAGAATTGAGTGGGCACCCATGGGTGCACCCAGCCCATGATAGTCCCTGCCCCCCAACTTTGAAATAGTTCCCGGGCCCCTGAGTGTCAATGATATGTAAATAGTGAAATGGTATCCCTATTCTATATGTCTGGTCCGATTGTTTTGAAAGAAAGGGTTTTCTAGGTCGGGTCAAGCGCATAGCATAGCTCTTGTTGCGCAGGCCCTGACCCCACCACCCAATCACGCCATTCCTGGCGTCCCACAGAATATAGTGGCCCGCAGACAGTGTGTGAACCGGGCCGGGCTCAACTGCACGCTCAGGTAGCGAGCCTGCGCCAGTCGTGCGCGCGGTGTGTACCGTATATGATACAGTCGCTGAGAATACAGTCGCTCTCGCTCTGAGTCGCGCGGTGTGTACCGTATGGCTGAGAATACAGTCGCTCTCGCTCTGGATATACGTTTATCTAAACTGCTGAACCTCGCGTGTCAGCTAACAGACTTCACAACAGAAGTAAAAAAAGAGCATGTTTTTTAATAATAATCGTTTATTATCCACCATATATATAACCTAGCACACTGCATGGACATACAATAGCCTGCTATCTCCCGAATCAACGGAGACTGGAAATCTTTTGAATTAGTTGAATGTGTGTTACGACGACTCTCATCTTTCTTCGTGAAACGTATTCAACTAGAGCGTGTTGTCGAATAACTGAATATGTATAGGACTCATTAGAGAACCGATTATTTCAGCTCGTTGACGTAAACAATTTAACACAGAGCTGAGCAGGACCGACAACTACTCGGCTACTCGCCTCCTAATAGATCGCCAGCACTAGCAAGAGAAACAACGGTAGCCCAATGCAATGCAATTGATTGCAACGGCCTTTTGCCGAGCTGAAAAGCAACATGCTCGTAAATATGACAACATTATTTCAAATTGTAACTTGGGTTTAAATTGTGTTGGGTCAATGTAAATACATTATACAATGCTATTGGTTCCAAAACAAGCGTCCCACCGGGTTTGCCGGCACAACAGTTGAAGGGAATATACCGCCTTGGGAAAAGTATGTGGAATAATGAAGATGATTGCCACTCATCTGGGCACTGATCTCCATCATTCCACATACTTTTTACAAGGCGGCACATTCCCTTTAACCGCTATGCCGGCCAACCCAGCGGGACGCTGATTTTTTACCCCAATGTACGTAATANCCGAGATTATTGCCTATCCCCAGCCGAGATTATTGCGCTTGTGAACACCCTGGTCCTCTCTCAAATTAGATACTGCATCTATGTGTAGTTGTACGACAATGGTGCCATACAAAATGTGATCATGTGTCTGATTTGCTGGGGATGGTGGCGTGGGGTGGCTGAGCGCAGCTCACGTCGTACGGCACAGCTCACGTCACCGTGTCTCATGGACGAGGTGCGCCGCAGCGGTGAGCCGGAGATGGTGACGGCCAGTCTCACCACTGTAGCCGAGGCTCGCGGCTGCGACCTGGGCCCAATCTTACCAAGTGCCGTGAATGGCGCAAGTACGGCATGCCGTGAATGGAGTGCTCAGAATGCCGCACTTATTCAACCACGGCGTTTGCTCGACCCTTCTCGTTGTCGGAATAGCGAAGTTGGTAGAGCGCTAGGCTGATGATGGGATTATCCCCGGTTCGATCCTGAGTCTAGGAGTTTTTAGAGGCAGGCGCATCAATATGCTGTATTTACCCATTCACGGCATTTGTTAAGACCGAATTCTTGGTAACATTGGTCCCTGGATAGTGTCACCTGTGAGGACCATATGTTGTACGTGCTACGGTCCCGCTCCAAGTGAGGACGAGGCGGTTTGAGTGCAGGGTACTGGCACAACTCACTGCCACCCGACCTGTTTCGGCTCCCTCCGCACCAGCTGTTCGGATCGGTGTCCTGGGTGGCACCTCAGTGATGGCCGGTCTGCGCAAGCTCAATCCGTGTGGCTTGATGTGACTGCTCACTTTATTTGATGATTTTGACTAGCTTGTGATTGTGTTTGTATGACTGTTGTGTGAATTTGTGAACACCTTTTTGGGAAAAAAAAATGTTTTTCATCAAAACCCACTAGTAATAGAGCGGCATAACGCAAAAAAATAAATGCATTTTTGTGCGTTTTTTTCAAACATTTTCGAAAATTTCACAACAGTTAGGCAATTGTATAAAGTTATTTTTTATGTGGAGGCAAGCTGGAATTTGCCCATGAGGCACGTGCCGGGCTCAGAAAGCGCGAGGTACCTCCATTTTTTGGAGCATCTCGTAACGTGTGTTATGCCCTGCTGTTCCTGTTCTATGTAAGGCAGATCATTTTGGAGTGTTGGGACAAATGACTTTACCTTGCCAGATGACGGCGTGAATTGGAACATATTGCTACCGCTGCTGGAGCTTCTTTTAGTTGGGCACTTTCGCTTTTGTCAGCAACTGACCTGGTGCCGTTGATCCTGGTGTGTTGCTAAGTTAACAGGTTGTGCTCAGCAATAGTATTTATATAGAGAGTTCAAGCATCCTTCTATCTTGTACCGCGAGCTGGTTTGAGATATGCGGCTGGTTTTGGTGTCAGGGGTTAAAATGCGCGCGCGGCTAAAACACACAGTTCCTAAATCGACGAGATGTCTTTTGCTTTAGGCCCCCACCCGCAGTCGTTATCAGTTTATATCGTCTTTGTGACATATCAATGTGACTGACAATCATGAAGAAACGCAATGGTGTCAGTTTTTTCACATGGGGTGAACGAATGTCCCAACTTTGACCCATGTACCTTCACGTTCGAGAAATCGAACAAGCTCATTGCTATCTCCCCTAATTTGTATCATAGGTATCATTAAAATGGGTCAGATGGGCCTGGTTTCATCGCGATGCAACTTAAGCACAACGAACTATGCTCGAATTTAGCAATAGAATCACAACAACTTTGAAAAGCTGTGTAAAGGGAGAAATTAAAAGATAAGCTGAAATTGGACAAAGTCGGATAGACATCTAAATGTTGTAAAACATTTTTTTTTAGCAATTTTTTTGCGATTTTTTTAATATATTTTTCTGCGAAAAATACTAAAAATACATAATTTATGTGGAAAGCAAAAGCAAAGTATGTGAAAGCAACAATATAAAAGCCAAGTTTCATATGAAAGCACCATTTTTACTAAGAAAGCCTAAGAATGGTAACTGATGATATAATATTTTGAAATTGCATTTTTTTTGGCTTTTTTGACAAGGCAAAGACAAAAATGTCAGCTATGCATTTCTGAGATAAAACTGGTCTAAAAACATGTCTTTTTTGTTAATATTTATCAATTAAAAAATTGACCTCATGTGACCTGAATTTGACCTTAGCTTGACACTAACTCTATTTAAATGAGCTCAGATGGTGCCTTGATTATCACTATCGATGTATACGTATAAAACAGTCCATAAAACAGTCCATAAAACATGTGTCGCATGACTTTCGAAAATCTTTTTCGGATAGTGACCTTTTGTGATCTTGACATTTGCAAACAACAATCATTTTTATTCATGCGGTATGTTTGTCATACCTTTGGGGGCACTTTGTGTGATCATGGTTGCAATCAAAGGCTCTGGATGGAAAATATAGTTCATGAACTCAAATGTCTCGATTTTGACCTTTAACCCGACCTTGACCTGATATGCGACCTTGATTTAAAAAAAAAATCGAGTATGCTTGAGATGCGTCTCGATGAGAGCTTTCGAACGCCGCTTTGCGCGTCTCGCTATGATCATCGGTTCCGGAGATAACGAGGGGGCACTATTTGCCCCCCCCTCGGTCAATGGCGTTCGATAGACCCGCGCGTCAAGCGCAGGTTAAGATGTTCTTGAATAACTTTTTATGAATTAAATCTAGAGCAATAATTTTAACACCGTCGTGTTTGTCTCGTCAAGGCGCTTCGAACCATATTAGTGGTAACCTGTTTAGACCAACTTTAAAAGTTGATCTCAGGTCAAGGTCATTTGTTAACCCAGATAGTTAGAGGTCACTGAGCAATAATTGTACCTAGGTCATCAATACATTAATTCAACTTAACCTCCAAGTGGCTTATATTGCAACCTAAAACCTTCGTGTGACGCAGAAATCGCAATAAATGCCATCATGGGACAAATAATTCATTTGTGTTGGTGAAAAGAGAGAAAAACGCGTTATTTTGAGCAATTAAAATGTACATTTATAGAAAATATCCATCTCAAATTGTTGTCCCTTGTATACTACCAAAGTCTATTATAAAATTACAGTACAACTTACCAAAGTATATTATAAAAATATAAAACCAAGTTATTTTCACTGCGCTCGTTTCAAGGTCAGGTCACCAGAGGTCACGGGTCATTTCGTTAGAATTCACAAACAAATAAAAACTGGGCCTGGGATGACGTTTCTCACATCATTGCCATTCAGTAAATGTATGATTTTCTAGGAATTAGATTATTTGTTGTGGTGCTATTGGCTGATTGGCTAATCATGCAAGGTCACCTCACAAAAATGCCGGAGGCTATAACTCGGCAGCCGTAACTCCAATCGAACTGAAACTTGCACAGCACGACTTGGCGCCCCAGATAACCCTATTACGGACTTATATCAAAATCTGAGATCTAGGGTGTTAATTTGGGGTTTTCGCATGTCGATCTGTGCTGGAATGCCCCAGCTGTGATTCTCGAAATGCAAAGGTCGTATAAAAATGAACCGCATGCGTATTTTTTGCTTTGCTGCTGAGTGGGATTGTCTGTTTGCCACACACTGATGCCATTTTGTGGCGATGTTTTGGCATCAGTTTCAAGCGATAGTGAGCGAGGGAAGTGTGAAGCTGAACGAAGCCGAACCTGAACGACCTATTGGTTTACCAAACTCGCCACTATCCCTCCACTAACCACCCCACCCGTCCCGTCAGGTGATGGAGAAGCTGCTGGGTCTGTCGGCCGACTACTGGACCAACTTTGTGGAGGCCTCCTCTCAGGAGCAGTACCTGTACCCGACTGGCGGGCCTGGCGCCGCCGACCCGCAGGCCACACCGCAGCGCTCCGGTGCCGGCCGGTCGCGCGCCGCCTCTCGGCACGGATCGTACCGCTAGCCTCACCGTGCCGACGCGGCTTTGAGACACAGGCAGCGGTCTGGTCGGCGGTTAGTGGTTAGCGCCACTCACCGAGAGACAGTCCTGCTGCTGTCGACTGTTCCGGCGCTGACGGCATTGAGGTTGCCTCGAGAAGCGGCACGAACCGCGCCGAGGGACGGCACGAACCGCGCCGAGGGGCGGCACGAACCGCGCCTCGAGAAGCGAACCGCGCCGAGGGGCGGCACGAACCGCGCCTCGAGAAGCGGCACGAACCGCGCCTCGAGAAGCGACACGAACCGCGCCGAGGGACGGCACGAACCGCGCCGAGGGGCGGCACGAACCGCGCCTCGAGAAGCGACACGAACCGCGCCGAGGGGCGGCACGAACCGCGCCTCGAGAAGCGGCACGAACCGCGCCTCGAGAAGCGACACGAACCGCGCCGAGGGGCGGCACGAACCGCGCCGAGGGACGGCACGAACCGCGCCGAGGGACGGCACGAACCGCGCCTCGAGAAGCGGCACGAACCGCGCCGAGGGGCGGCGTGTTCGGCCAGGGTATCTGAGGCGGAATCGGCGGCTGATTTGGGTCTCCGTGTGTTGCAGCGTTAGTGAAGGGTGTGTTTTATTTCGTTGGACCGGTAACGTGGCGGCAGTCTGCCAGCCATTGATCGTCTCGACGTTGGACTGAGTGATGCGTTGGTCTGTGTGCTCGCGCGCTTGTGCGTCCGAGTGCCGCTTTATTCCATGCATGGCGTGTGAGAGTTTGATTTCTCTGCTGCTTCATGTACTGTCGGTGGCGGGTCGCTATTTTGATATGGGGGCGAATCATTGGATCCGTGATGGTATTCTTGGTGTGTATGATGTACTGCACATTGCACCTGCTGTGAACTCATGATGGACTTTGATATGGACGATCATCAAATGATCGCTGATAGCTTGGGGATCGGAACACATTTAAACTCGAATTCATTCCTTCCTATGCTCTCTATCTAGCCCGTGTTCTCAGACACTTGACTTTTTTTTGTCCTTCCAGTGAATCTTTTTTCCTTCAAAATGTATGAAGGAGCGTGCCTTTCGAGTTTCGCAGGCAGTGGTCAGCTTTAGAACGTGGAAGTTGTCGGCTGACAGGGTTTATTGTCACTGCATCTGAATATAACCATTTTGTTGCGGCGCCCTTAAGCCCCTATCATCATCATCATCATCATCACTACATTTGTAATCGAACCTGCATTGGAATTCAAAGCGGTGTGAATGTAGAGCGCTGGGTAACGAATTCGATGTGAAGCGATTGAGGGCTGGTACGTTCATCTGGAGTTTAGAGGACCAGATGCCATCATAGCTGGATTGTGTACAAAATATCTGGGTTGTCTGCTTGATTAACATTAGCCTGCATAGCCTACTTGTTCCAGTAGTAAATGCCTTTCCAGTGTTTTGGCAAATGTACTCTCATTTACTGTGTGTTTGTCTCTAGTTTTATTTTGTATGTTAATAATCTCAATAATAAAATACGAAGAGCAAATACAATAATTGAGTATGTACCGGTAGCACTTGTCCAAGTTTCAGAGATGTCCATGAAGTTAGCGATTAATTCAGCGACTTATTCAATGACGGCCTCGGATTTTTATTAAAAAAATTACAAAGTCAATTAGACCACGAGAAACACGAGTCTGATGTTTATTTGTATATAGCAGGCCTTCAAGGTCAAAGAACGCGGAACTGAAAAGGTGCCAGAAGTGACCGCTCGATTTTTTCCCAAATGTAGCTGGGGCAAGTTCTAGCCGCACATAGAAAATCAGAAAATTGAGGTCCACCTTCAACCTGCCCTCAGCTACATTTGGGAAAAATGAAGACAATCGAGCGGTAACTTCTGGCACTAGTTCAGTTCCCCGTTCCTTCACCTCGATTTTGACCTTGAAGCTGGACCTCGGTTTTTCTGATCTCCTATGCGCGGCTAGAACCTGCCCTCAGCTACATTTGGAAAAAAATGAGAAAATCAAGCGGTAACTTCTGACACTTTCAGCTCCCGGTCCTTTGACCTTGATTTGAACCTTGAAAGCGTTGTGCTATAATAAAATAAACTTCAGATTCGTGTTTCTCGTGGTCCAATTGACCATGTATGTCATATTTATAGAAATCGGAGGTCGTTGCTGAATAAATCGCTTAGCCTGTTTTTATCAGTTCCTCGTTCTTTGACCTTAATTTAGACCTTGAAGTTGAATCGGTTTTGTTTTTAGATTTGCTATACTTACCCCACTCATGGATGCCCCACTCGGCCGGCATAAATTGTCGAGACCTCTGTGCTTTCTTGATTTTTGACCTCGGCTTTCGGCAGGGGCGGCGCCACGGATTGTTGCTAGGGGTGGCAAATTGACTGATTGGGCACGCAATACGCATATATCTTTTACCGGGAAAAAGTGTCACGGAAGTATAAAACCCTTATAAAACTCACGGCAAACGAAATTATAATCCAGCACATTTCGTCATTTTTTTATTATTAATAAGCTGATAGGTATATATTTGAGAAAGTTCTTCATAAATAAACTTATATTCTAAAAATCGAACGACGCTGAATACATATTTTTGGTGTGGACATGCTGGTCGCGGGGTCTTACATATACAGCCCTATACAGGTACTTTGTACACAATATGTGAGTGACTTTGCTTGTAAATAGCTTGTTCCGTCGGCGATCATGGCAAAAAAAATGCATTTATATGAAAAGGTTGAAGGTGTTTGCGTCCATTGTAGCGATCTCAGCTGTATTCACGGTCCAGCGCTGGCACACGCTGCTCGGTGAATGCCGGGCGCAGCCGGCCCCGCTCATATAGGTATGAGCAGTGGCGTACTTCTCATTTCGGATCACTGCAGCAGCGTCAGTTTGGATCATTGCAGCAGCGTCAGAGGATTCAAGTATCGTCCCGGATGCCCACTCGGCGGGCAAAGGTCAGGGGAGGTAATCTCACCATTCTGTCCGTCCCTGTGACGCACAGTCCTTTTCACATAACCGACTCATCTGTGACGCACAGCCTTTTTACATTGTGATTGACTCGAATGCAATGTGTTACTAAACCCGACACCAGTCCAGACTGGCAGAGCATTATGCTGATTTGCAACCAAGGATAGCATTTTCAACAGGGTAAGAACGACGATTTAATATTTAAACAAGTACATTTATCTGTACATGTGATTTGCTCCCATGAAGGGATGTTGAAATAAATTAGTTGATTGATTTATTTATCATTTACCTCTCCCCCGCTCAACAACACTTTTCGTTGACAGCGCCCTCTTGAGGGTTTAGTGCCCCCCCCTTCACGGAATTATAAGTACACCCAAGGCCATATATAGGAGTACGCCACTACTCATACCTATGTAATGCACGCAAACGCCTATAGGTCTTGTAAAGGACATTCATATATACCTAGGCGAAATTCGACTTATGACAAACTCTAGTGACCTCAATATTGACCGTCCTGAGAAATTGCCGATATGCTTTCGATAGAGCTTTTCTCGAGGTATCCAACGTTTTTTTTGCTCATCGGCGGCCATGGGCGTAGGAACCTATACTTTTGGGGTTGTAGCTACAACCCCAACTTCAAAAAGTGCAACCCAAAATGAATGCAACCCCAACTTTCAAAAAGGAACAAAAGTGCTTCCAATGCCTGAAAACGAAGTTCGCAAACAATAAGAAGCGCAGATGCCTCCTCGTTTTTGTCCTCTTTCTCACAGTTTGACGTTCATTGTCAGTATGGTTTTGTTTGACAGTTAAAAAAATTTTTAGAATCTCACCACTTTGCTGAGACCGATCCGACGCCCTATGTTGGAGCGCAGGGTCGGCTCATTTTATTGACGGCCTGTGCGGCTTGCGGGAGTGCGAAGGGAATCGAAGCACTGATCACTGAAGCAGTGAGCAAAGTGAGGACGCGCGTGGCGAGGAAGGTTGCGTCACGTAGTGTAGTGCGATGTACCCGTTATACAGGTGGTACGGAATAAGGAGCAATATCGATAGAATATACAGTATACACCCAGAGATTACAATAATTGTGCACATCCTGAAAAATAAGCAAAGAAGATACAAGGGGAGTGGGAAGCATTGCGGTACAGTATGCATCAGGTACAATGTTGGCAAAGCCATCTGTGGAGTGGTTCAGGAAGACATGAGTATTGCGGTACAGTATGCATCAGGCGCAATGTTGGCAGAGCCATCTGTGGAGTAGTTCAAGAAGACATGAGTATTGCGGTACAAGTATGCATCAGGAGCAATGTTGGCAGAGCCATCTGTAGAGTAGTTCAGGAAGACATGAGTGTTGCGGTAGCAGTAATGCATCAGCGGCGCAGTGTTGGCAGTGCCCATCTGTGGAGTGGTTCAGGAAGACATGAGTAATGCGGTAAGTATGCATCAGGCGGGCAATGTTTTGGCAGAGCCAATCTGTGGAGTGGTTCAGCGAAGACAGAGCATTGCGATACAGTATGCATCAGGTAGCACATGTTGGCGGTGCCATCTGTTGGAGTGGTTCAGGGAAGACATGAGTATTGCGGTACAGTATGCATCAGGCGCAATGTTGGCAGAGCCATCTGTGGAGTGTTCAGGATACTGAGTATTGCGGTACAGTAGCATAGGCGCAATGGTTGGCAGAGTTATCTGTGGAGTGGTTCAGGAAGACATGAGTAGCGGTAAGTAAGCATCAGCGCGCAGTGTTGGCAGTGCCATCTGTGGAGTGGTTCAGAAACATGAGTATGCGGTACAGTAATGCATCAGGCGCAATGTTGGCAAGCATCTGTGGAGTGGTTCAGGAAGACATGAGCATTGCGATACAGTATGCATCAGGTACAATGTTGGCAGTGCCATCTGTGAAGTGGTTCAGGAAGGCATGAATGAGTATTGCGGTACAGTATGCATCAGGTACAATGTTGGCAGTGCCATCTGTGGAGTGGTTCAGAAGGCAGTGAATGAGTATTGCGGTAGCAGTATGCATCAGGCGGCAATGTGGCATAGAGCATCTGTTGGAGTGGTTCAGGAAAGACATAGTATTGCGGTACAGATGCATCAGGTACAATGTTGCATGCCATCTGTGGAGTGGTTCAGGAAGACATGAGTATTGCGTACGCTTTGCATCAGGTACAATGTTGGCAGAGCATCTATGGAGTGGTTCAGGAAAGCATGAGTATTGCGGTAGCAAGTTTATGCATCAGGTTTGAATGTTGCAGAGCCATCTGTGGATAGTTCAAGGAAGACATGCACGGTATGCGGTACAGTATGGCCTAGGTACAATGTTGGGCAGTGCATCTATGGAGTGGTTCAGGAAGGCAATGAGTATTGCGGTACGTAATGCATCAGGCGCAGTGTTTGGCAGAACCAATCTGTAGAGTGGTTCGAGGAAGACATGAGTATTGCGGTACAGTATGCATCAGGTGCAATGTTGGCAGAGCCATCTGTGGATTGGTTCAGGAAGACATGAGTATTGCGGTACAGTATACATCAGGTGCAATGTTGGCAGAGCCATCTGTGGAATAGTTCAGGAAGACATGAGTATTGCGGTACACTATGCATCAGGCGCAATGTTGGCAGAGCCATCTGTGGAATGGTTCAGGAAGACATGAGTATTGCGGTACAGTATGCATCAGGTACAATGTTGGCAGTGTCACTATGCGAGTGGTTCAGGAAGGCATGAGTATTGCGCCACAGCTATGCACAGGCGCAATGTTTGGCAGAAGCCATCTGTGGAGTGGTTCAGCGAAGACATGCAGTATTTGCGGTACAGTATGCATCGGTAACACATGTTGGGCAGTGGTCATCTAATGAGTGGTTCAGGAAGAAATGGAGTATTGCGGTACAGTTATGCATCAAGGTTGCATGTTGGCAGAGCTCATCTGTGGAGTAGTTCAGAAAGACATGAGTATTGGCGGTACAGCTTGCATCAGGTACAATGTTGGGCATGGGCGTAGGTACTATACTTGGGCGAACTTTGAAGTTGGGGGGCGAAATTTTTGGCGGAACTGAGGGTACAAAAATGATAGCTATAGAGAGCGATACACCGCTTTGATCGCACCCGTTATATCGCCAACGTGAATGTATCGCCATATATCGCCACCCCCATTCACCCTATATATCGGCATCTATCTCCGATATATATGCCCAACCGTTCTGGCTGCGTCAATGCCGGCGACCGTTTTGATCCCGTATTTTGTTGGTGACACACTTTTTCCTTCTTTTGCGACCCCTGTCCGGCTCTTTTTCTGCTGGAACGTCAGGGGAGCAAGTCGACATCATAACATTTGAACTGTAGCTTCAGTGGGAGAGGCCGGTTTCTGACCTATCCGGTAGTGGCACAGCTCGGGTTCGAGTTCGCTTCGGAAGCTCGCTATTTGCTCCTGGCTGAGATTGGCCTGCGGCCGGTGGAGCAGGTCGCTCCAGGCAATGTGACGTCAGATAAGCGGGGCGGACCGTGTCAGGTATGTCGGGGCACGTCAAATTTCGTTGGTGACCACTTTTCCTTTTGTCAACACCTGGCCGACTTTTTATCTGCTGAACGTCAGGGGAGTAAAGTCGATATCATACGTCTGCTTAATGACGGGGGTCCTTGACCTCGGAAAAACCAATCCATACAAAACCTTCGGACCTACATTAATGCAAAATATATGTAAGGACGCACTGAATGTTATTTACCCTGTGGCGCCTAGCCATAGTTTCATGAATAGTAGCATTTACCTCCAAAAGGCTTTACAACATTGTGACCATGAATATTGTATCTACCGTGATTGTGACCTCTATCAACGTTACGACGAAAGAAACATATCCCTATACCAGGTGTGCGCTGTATTTAGCAGTGTTTCCATGCTACGATGGTCATCTAAACAGTGCGGTGGTAAGATGGAAAGGTGCAAAACCAGTTCTAAATTAACTACAGTTTAATGTTTTCATTTGAATTTTTGATTGCAACTGCATTTTTGTTTTACACAAAATCGTAGACAATGCCGTTAATCTAATTCAGAATTAAAAGATCATGGTAAAATACGGGGGAGGTCCGACACCTAGCTCCATGTTGGGGGGGGGGCGTCGCCGCCCCCACAGGTTCCAAAGTTGAGGGGCGAGTTGCCCCCGACTGCCCCACAGGTTCCCCAGGGTCCTGGGCCATGATTAGTTAACAACAGTAATTTGTAAAATAGAATAGCATCCTTACAATTATTAAAACGACGCACATATCACGCATGTGGCAAATTTTTTCCTTCTGTGCGAGGTGTTCCTATTATTTGGCTCGAAGTGTAAAGCCGTAACGCATTCAAGTGACATGTAAATCCGGGCAACCTGTTTTAGGTTAAGCACGGAATAACATGTGTGTGGTTCGATAATTGGTCCGTACGTACCGTCCTTTGTTTTTAAACAGCCCCCACCGGAACGTTGGTAGCACTCGAGCGTTTGGGCGCTCAAAAACTAAATAGATGCCATAGGATTTCCCATAAATAAAGCGACGATTTTCAGACGAGTCTGGCCCGTAACCTTTGGGGACTATCTACATCCGACTTCTGGACGATATAAGCTATGAAGCTTGGCTACAAACGTTTCTATTAACAAATTTTTCGATTATCCTGAGACAAAAGAATGTAAATGGCTTGGGGTTAAAATTTCGAACCCGATGCCGACTTGATGTGCATGTATGGTGGCGATCGTAGCATCATCTATAATGTTAGTAGAAGCGCCACTATGCGCTTAGTTGTTTTGATACCGCTGCCATTTGCTACTAAAGGTACTGAAATATATCCTATTTCGACTATGCTTCAGTAGATTTGCTGGAATTGAATTCGATAAATTAATGTTGGTTAGTGCTTGTGCGAGGAACATGTATAGGCAAATTAGAATTAGTTTTATCATTTATGACCTCTTCCTCGAAATTCAAATATAATAATACCAAAAAATATAATAATACCAAAAAACGTTATAATAATATTTCGAGCACAGCTCTTCATCAGAAATTACACATTACCAAAACATAATCAGAATAGCGTTTTTTGGTATAACGTTTAATATAACATTAAATAACGTTAAATAACGTTAAATAACGTTTTTGGTATAACGTCTAATATAACGTTTTTTGGTATTATTATATTTTAATTTCGAGGAAGAGGTCATAAATGATAAAACTAATTCTAATTTGTCGATAAATTAATATTTAATCTATGGAAATGCAAATTAATGATCAAAGCAATGCTGTCAATTTATCATAGACAACATATTAATAATAACGGATAAATGTTGTCTAATTCATTTGGGCGCTACATTCCTAAAACCGTTTAACCCGGGTGTCTAATTACATCTGTTTTTTTTTTTTGTTATTTTTTTTCTTTTTACGACAGCCGGGCGTCCACACTCGCCAGCTTGGCCGGCTCGCACCGGTCATCTTCACTCAGCTATGCTTTTGCTACGCGGGACCCATCGGGCTAAACCAACACTAAAACATTGTTTGAACAACAAATCTAAGCACTTTTAAAGAAACCTATCGATGCATCATGACCTTAACTCGCGCTGTCCGCGAGCTCGGCGCCACCTTCGCCGTGCCGGTGGGGGGGGGGGGAGGATAGCGTTTCGACGCCCCTCTCGAACTCTGCTCCTATGGAATATAGACAACACCGAAAATACCGTTCAATAGCTCATCACTTGTCATTTACAAACTAATAAGGTCATGTTTTTGGGCTCAGCTCAATATTGAGGTCACTAAAGGTCATCAGAGGTCAGATTTTCCAGTTATAGAACTTCGCTCCAGAAACCTACAAATATCTCACTCAGAAACCAACAGTAAAGCAATCGAAAGCTCTTAAAAAAATGAAATCGCACCCAAAATCTTCAAACTTTAGCTAAGGTTCAAACTTCAAACTTCAAACTTTAGCTTAAGCTCCTGAGGTCATCAAAGGTCAAAATACATTTTTGAGCAAAACTTTTTTTTGCAAGTATGTAGGATTGTACATAAAGAAAAGGCGATAATTTTGCCGCCATCGTGTCCGTCTCGTCGAGGCAGTTAAAACATTGCAGTTAAAAAGGTTGACGCTGTTCAAAAGGTTGACCAGGTTAGGTCAACTTACAAATGTGACATCATGTCAAGTGGTGACCCAAGTAGGTCATGCTGCATATTGGGGGACGTATATCGACGAGAAAAACACATTGTAGCCAGTTGCATTTATATATCTTCATAATGTCGAGAGTTATTGGCAAACAAATGTTGGCAACCTCGAATGGCCTCAGCTGTCCCGTAGGGATCACTTGAACAAAAGGAATGACCTTTGATAACATGATCCATAAGGAATTGGACTGATAGTGCTGGATGCGTTATTCTTGAATAGTAAACATTTGAATTTGTCCCATTGGTTTATAATGGAGATGTCACTAAATCGACCTGACCTTAGGTCACCAATATGATAATTTCGCGATAATGAATCATAAATATATATGATCTTATTAAATCCAGTACGTTTGAAACTAATCGGCCAGAAACTGTGACTGTGGTACGATTACAGTTTTGTTGGAGGTGGGGTCACGTGACCTGGCCCGATAACCTGACCTGAGGCCTCTTGCACCAAATAATCTACCCGGATAAAAAATAATCCAACCCACCATGTAAAGCTACCGCAGGCGAATATTTTTATCTTGCACAAGCGAAGCAGCCAACTGGGTATACCAGTTGGCTGCTTCGCTTGGTGCAAGATAAAATATCCGACTGGGTAGCTTTACATGGTGGGTTGGACTATTTTTTATCCGGATAGATTATTTGGTGCAAGAGGCCTCTGATGTCGGGAATTTCCAACGATGTGAATAATTAATGTCCGATCACCTGCGCCAGAAGCGACGGGGCTACGAACCGCATTTTTTGTTTTGCATCATTTCAATATTAGTGGGACGTCTTAACGCCCCCCCATGGTACGGCGCGGGTAATTAGTAAATTAAGTGAAATCCGATGATTTTGCAAATGATTAGGACTTCTCGGAGTTTGGCCACCCAACTATTTTTTCAGTTGGGCCAAGTTTTAACTAACTTTACTTTTTTTCCAGGCTTTAACCCTATTCCCTGCGGGGGGCAGATTCTGCCCCTCCCGGTAGTTTTTCGCCCGCCGCTTTTGAACCATTTCGTCTATCGTCTTGAAACTTTCGGACGTTTCCAAATATGAATGACGCGTGTTCTGTGAAAATTTTGAAAAAATCGGCTGAGCAGAGGCGGCTCAGGGTCATGTTTTTGGCGAGTCATTAAGGAATGCCGGTGTGCGGCGCATACTTCCTCTCGTAAGTTTTGGGTGGAATAAAAGCGTCAGAAACTAAGTAGCATTGCTTTTTACATATCAAAATAAATGGAATTATACATATTTGGGGGCAGAGGCGAACTCAGGTACATAAAAGGGAGCGATATCTCCGTAATTTAGCGAACTTCAAATAAGCAAGTGAATAAAAGGCCATTCCCGCACATGATCGCCCCCGACATTGTTTACCTGAAATACCGCCTAATGCTTAATGTGGTTACATTTCAACAAATTACAGCAACAAAGCCCACATGTGACTTCGTTCCCACGTCCCAAACACACTAAGGAAAGCAATATTTTTTATCCAAAAATCCCCCATTTTTTTCCTGAGTACGCCTATTATTTTTTCAATTTGTGTACTTGTCTTCGCACACATTGAACAGGCATGACATTGGAAGCTCAAAAACGTTTCTTTGCATGAAAATCGGTCGAATCCACGGCCACAATGACTCTTTCAAAAAAACACGCCAAATTTTCGCATTGCATTTTTTTGCCCCCTGGCCCCTGCATTTTTAACAAACAAAAAGCAATTTCGGGGTCCCAACAAGAAAAATATTTTCGTCAGATACGAATCGAAAGGTGTTCGTCCCATTGAAATCGGCCGAAGCGTTCTCGAGAATTTCTGGGGGGGGGGGGGGGCAAGATCTGCCCCCTCCCGCAGGTTAACGTAATTCTGGCCGCCCGCAGGGAATAGGGTAAATTATTACCTACCTACCGAGTTATTATATTTATGTATTTCTTTGCGCTATTTATTATTTATCAATTGTCCATTGGTTAATTGTCCAACAAACCCCTGGTTGTCCACCCCTGTAGCTCAGTGGGAGAGCACTGGACCTTTCTGATCTATCCGGGTAGGGCAGCCCCGGGTTCGAGTCGCTTCGGCGCTCAGTATTCCTGCTCGATGGGCATGGCGCGCGGTGGCAGCGGTCGCACTGAAGGCCAGGTGACGTCAGTGAGCGGGGTGGACCGTGTCTGTCGGGCACGTAAAATTTTCGTCTCTAAATTATGCCGGCCAACAGGAATTGCGCGATCGGGTGGTGAGGTCAGGACCTGCGCAACAAGCTCTGCTGAACGTGGGTCCTGACCTCGGAAAGCCATCCATACAAAACATTCGGACTAAATTTGTTTAAAAAAGAAGAATATTCATACAGAAAAATATAGCTTATACTACCCCCAAAAAGTTATAGAATTAAAGAATACTATGGTCAAGACTAGTCAAGAATAACCAAAATGCCGCCTAGTTTTGATCCTGATCTGCATGGTGCAAAGGCGTAATACAGCCCGTAAAAGGCCCGGTGTACTTTCTTATAAAACAAAGGTGACTTAGCCGATAGTTTTTTATCTGAGAAAGTGCCACCTATTGAACCAATAGTTTGTAAACAATGGCTTGTGGTAGGTAAATATTAATCCACATGAGTTGCTATATAATTAAGACTTATAATTTCTGCGCCACAACAAAAATGATAGTGTCACAACTCACAATGGTCAGCCCAGGTGCAACCCCAATCAAAATTAAGTTCCTACGCCCCTACTGACACAGACTTGATACTCGCAGGTCACGTGCGCGGTACAGCACCCGGGTGCCCATTGGGGTCGCCAACCCCGAGGGGGGAATAAACCCACCAGGGGCTAAACCCCTCTGATCATATGGCCGTCTACTGCCTGTGAATATTGAGCCAGGCCAAATTTGGTGCGCCGATAGAGCTCACCGAGCGCTTTCCTTCGATGTTTCACTCGGGGTGACACGTGCCAAATGTAGAAACTCAAATTTGGCTTCACAGATCAAACAGATTCCATATTTGGAGGTCTCGTGACTCGTGCAATCAGTGTCTGCCGTAAGTAAGAAACTGGGTGGGCAAATGCCCACCCAGTGCTCCCAAATGCCCATCCAGTGGCGGGAATTTGCCCACCCAGTTATAAATATTAAATTACGAGCATCCGCAAACTCCCGTCCCCTATTGGTGACCAAAACGCAACAACAGAACCATTTCGGCATCGGTTGTCGATTTGTCCTGTATGGAATCATTTGGATGCGCATGGAATGAGCATGGTTTTTGCGATAGCTCAAAATACAATGGCGCTATCAACGCCAAACTTTCGCTTCCCTCCATACCACATAAATTTCCCATCTGTGTGAAGGCGAACATTTAGTTTCTATGTTTTTTAGATAAAGCAAGTTTTGTGCCGTCACCACACACGAGCTTGACGATAACATCAACTTAACTTCAACAGGCCGTACAAAGGTAACGTTTTGACTAAAATGCAAACCGAAAACGGCAAGATATAATTTTCTAATACTTTCATAATGGCGATCTCGGATTTTTGTAAACTTTGCTATTTTACTCCCCAAAAACACAAATATAGCATTTTTTGGGTGGGAAATGGCCCACAAAATCAAACTATCAAAGATGTTAAAAAGGAATATATGTCGGAGAACCACATCATAAGAACATTTGAAAAAATCACTCCCTTGTGCTTTAGTCGATTAAGTCCTGACGTCATATTTTTATATTACGATTTTTGTCTTTCTTGGACAAGATAAATACCAGACTTGTGGCGGGATCCCGAAGTTGGATCGCTCGGTATAAAATGCATGAAGATTTTTGATCCCAGTGTAAAATGCATGAGGATCTGGGATAATTTAAAACAAGCCTTGGATCTTTCAACGCAAGATGCAGGGACGGATATCAACATTTTTTGTCTCTATTTTGCGTAATTGCTATGCACTATGTAGATAATTAATACATGCAAATCACCTTTTAAGTTGTACCTATTAACAAGCATAGATACCTTAATTAGCTCTCCAATATGTTACAATTAGCAATAAGAAGGTACCTATCAGTGTGCCTGGATTTCGAAATTAGATCTGGGATTCCAGTGGATCCCTCGACATAGAATATATCAGGATCTGGGATGTTTGTGGATCCCTCAGCATATTGTGTTCCTAGATCTGGTGTCCCATGTGGATCCCGGGACACAGGACACAGATCCAGATCTCAGCTGGACCCCAGATCCAAGCACACGTCTGATAAAGACAAATAAATGTCCGCACTAAATTTCTGAGATAAAACTGATCAACAAACATGCCTTTTTGTTAACCCGTGCACTGCAGGGGGTTCGCGCCGAACACGAACTGCAGGGGGGTTGATTTCCTCCCCCCGTGAGATCTCGAAAACTACGCAACGTAGCGACAAGCGAAAAACGGTATTAGATAGCAGCTCGAGACAAGCTCTATCGAAATTAAATCAATCTTTTCTTAAATCAGGTCAAAATAGAGGTCACCAGTGGTCATCAAAGGTCAGATTTTCCAGTTTCAGGGCTCTGCTCCAGAAAACCCCGAATATCTCGGAAACTATGATAGTTAGGAACAAATGCTTAAAGAAACAATCGAAAGCTCTTGAAAAATGAAACAAAAGATTTCTCCTTAGATTCTAGATAAGTTCAATAGTTTAGGCTCCAGAGGTCATGATAGGTAAAAAAGGATATTTTTGGCAAAGCGGTATTTTTATAAATAGCATTTCATCTATCACAGATAAGGAAATAATTTTGACGCCATCGTGTTTTTTCTCGTCAAGGCGCTTTACAATTTGTAAATAGTGACCTGTAAAGGTCAATTGATAAATTTGACCTCAGGTCAAGGTCATTTGATGACCCATGTAGGTGATGTTGCATATGGGGCGACGCAGCTCGACGAGACAAACATATTGCTGTCACCCGATCGTCTCGACCTCCATTCTATCAATATTTATGAGCAAAACAATACTGATGATCTCAAATGACCTCAGATGACCTTGCAGAGATTGCTGAGCAACAATTGCACCCGGGTCATCAATCATGAGCTAAAATAACATGATTCTGAAATAATTGGCCTGATCCAATGCAAATTCTTTGAATAGCAAGCATTTCTATTTTTCCCGTTCACTTATAATGGGGAGGACAGGAAATTGACCTGATCTTTGGTCAGCGATGCGTAAAATCCGAGATATAGGAATTGTAAGTACTGATAACCTGATGAAATCGTGCAAGTTTCAAATCTTTCAACAACAAAAAATGTGGCTTTGGCACGAACACAAACATTTTTGGAGATAAGGTCACTTGACGTGACCTTGTGTCATGACCTGAGATGATCTGCAGTCAAAACTTTGTCAAAATGTGGGTAATCCATGCTCAAACAGGTGAACGAGCCGCCATTTTCCCGATACTCTTGAAAAACATGAGGGGGGGGGGGCGGTTGAAATCCTGCAGTGCGTGGTTTAATATTTATAAATTTCAAATTTTGACTTTATGTGACCTGAATTTGACCTGAGCTTGACACTAACTTTGCTTGAATGAGTTCAGATGGTACAATAATTATCACTATCGAATTATACATATTGACCCGCGCACCGACGGGGGGCGGATATCCGCCCACCCTGAGATTTTTCAGACATAGCGTGAAAGCGGCGGAGCGTAGCGCCACCAAATTTTGCACAAATGCTTGGGCATCAATTGCCCACACGTTTTTCAAAGTTTTAACCTCTTAACTTTCGAGGTCACGTCGTCAGGTCACATTAAATGACTTGACCTTAAGTAACGTTTTTGAAAGTTTGGCATCATGCCGAAGCCACAGTGGTGAACCAAACCAAACAGTTCAAAACTCACATTGTGTGATAAGGACATACAGTTCAGTAGTTTCGGATTTTTAATATCGGTGACCTGTGGTCATGTTAATTTCGTGAACTCCCACTATAAGTCTAGGGGAGAAAATTTGAATGCGCACCAATGGAGCAAACCTAGCTAAATATTATATAAATATTGGTTAGTTTTCATCAAAATCACTATTTTGGAGCTGAGCAGAAGAATTCGTGTAGTCATTTTCTTCCGTGACCTCTTTGAGGTCAAATCTAATGTGCCCCAATGACATATTGTTTTTTGTACAATAACTCATCTTCTACAGAGGTAGAGTGATAGGATTTTCAACATTTTGTTTCTATTATCAACCTTCATCAAGTGATGTTTAATTTGACTTGACCTTGACATGACCTCAGGTCAGGTCAGGTCAAATTTTTCGATTGGACCTAACTATATCATCCGACATATGTTTCGATGTGCCAGTTGAGAGAAACACGATGATGGTAACAGCGTTACTGTAGCTTTCATACATGACAAGTTATTAGCAACAAGCTTTTTCCGTGAAATTAACCATTTTGACCCTTGCTGAGTGCTGACCTCTAGAGCCAAAATTATTGACACTATATCAAATCCGAGGAAAGACTGTAGAAAGAGTGTTTCAAGGGCATTTCAGTGCTTTTTACGGAATGCTTCTATTTCTATGTTAGTTTCTGAGCTAGCCCGGGTTATGTAAAGCAATGCTCAATTTACTCGAAATATGGGAAAATTTGACCTGTTTTGACCTCTGGTGATCTCAATATTGACCCGATCAAAAATAATCTCAGTATTTTCTCTAGTACTCGTCATGGCCTACCCAACGCCGTTTTCCGCTTCTCGCTACGTTGCGTAGTTTTCGAGATATTGNTGGAGGAGGGGAGAGGGTCAGCTGATGGAGGGGGGGCAGCTGGTGGAGGGATGGGGGTCAGCTGGCGGGGGAGGTTAAATATATAAATATATATATATATATATATATATATATAGCGGCAACAAAAGTGAAAGGTCCCTGTTTATATTCCTTCGACGATGACAATGACTTGGCCTTACAATTCGCAGACAACACTCAGTTCGTTGTCCACGCAATCATACCAGCGACCAGCGCGTCTCCCGGAATCGCATGCATTAGTAATACATTGCTAAGGCTCTGCCTCACCAGCACCACCGCCTACGCTGGCGTGCGTCACCCATTCAGCCGCAGGTAAAACGTCTCTGTTCACCCCATACTCCGGTGATAGTGTGTTGCTATCACCGGAGCCGTGACAGGCGGGGCGGCAGGTGATTCAGAAGCGGGCGACACTCGGCGACACGCGTCCGCCAGTCAGATGGTGACGTCACCACACCCGGCCGGCTGTCGGCGTGACTCAGAGCTGCAGCTGACGGACGCCACACTCCTCACCACACACCGCACACCACAGCCACCCGATACAGGGATGGTATCACGACAGGCAAAACACGCAACCACCTCATACAGACAGATGGTACCACGACAGGCATAACACTCAACAGGGCCTTCTCTAAGCAATTGTCAGACCTTCTGAAGGAATTTTCACTGGTGTGGGGGGATTTCCACTGGCAGATCTGAGCTTCGAGCTCGGGAGAACAAAATTCCCTCCGTTTCGTCAGCACAGAGTTGTTGATCGGGGGCTGGGGATAACGTGACTGCGGGGGTGACTGCCGGGAATTTTGGGGTCCACTGGGGAGGGGGGATTAAAAAGCACTGCAGGGGACAAATCCCCCTGTTGAAATAGGCCCCGACACACAGTGATGGGCTTAAAACGGGGCCAGATGTGCCATTCACGCTCCACTACCAGATGCAAATGTGCACGGATTTAGTTCTTTTGAATAGCACACAACGGCAACAGTCATCCTTGGTGGGTGGTTTCTTAGACTATACTTTGTAAATCAATTATTTTAAGTTCTGTCATGCTGAACATGGGTAGAAAAGACCTGTGGTTCACGTTAATCCAGAGCTGAAGTTCAGGCAGCATGCTTCCTTCAGCAGGCAGAGCTTATCCCACACAGAGCACATCATCAGAGCTGCAGATATAGCATTGCTCCTCTACTCTCATTAACCTCGTACTGCAGGCTATTAGCACATCTCGAGTATGGCACTATGCAGCACAAACCATTTAACAGGGCAGAACACCACGTCCTGCTTAGACAGTCTATTTGTGGGTTTGTCTATTGGGGTTTAGGGGCGCGCCGACACCTTTGGGTCAATTTGCGTCCAGCTTAGACAGTCTAAAGAGAACAGCTAACTGCATTATGACCAATTTATGTCCCTACAAAGAGGTTGAAAGCCTGCTGTTATCAGTGTCAGAAAAGTGGTTTAACGATCTAAATTCGCATTTTGTTTCGCCAGTGGCGGAACGTTTTTTAAATGCGTATACCAGTATTTTTTGCGTAATTTTGATACCCGTTTATACAGTGTCCTAGGATTGCTTTAAAGCCAGGGTGCGGAGTGGAAAATACAGACGGAAAATCAGGAAAAAGAGTGGAAAATTATTCCTCAATATTTTTTTTTCTAGAATTTACCCATTTTGCTGAAACCAAACTTGATATTTTGTGTTTTTAACATATTAAAATCAATGAGTGAAAAATAATATCAAAAGTGAAAAAGAGTGGAAAATAGCCCTTCAAATTGGGCAAAAAGAGTGGAATATTATATATTGTAAGGTGTCGTTTCACACTCACAATTTCCAATCCTAGGACACTGCGTTTATACGCAACCAATTTCATATATGCCAAAACGTGCATATATTATAGATTATCTGAGGTCATAAAAGGTCATCAGCATTGTTTTGCTAATAACTATGATAGAATAAAGATAAGAGAGGATCGGATGACACCAATATGTTTGTCTCGTCGAGCCGCGTCGCCCCATATGCAGCATGACACCTACCTGGGTCACCAAATGACTGACCAGAGCTCAAATGTATCAGTTGACCTTAACAGGTCACCATTAACATGATTCAAAGCGCCTTGACGAGACAAACACGATGACGTCAAAATTATTTCCCTTGTCTTTGTAACGTGAAATGTTATTCACGAAAAACAGCGTGGCCAAATATAGCCTTTTTAGCTTTGATGACCTCTAGAGCCTTAACTATTGACCTTATCTTAATTCTGAGGACATGGTGATGGCGATTGCATTTTTCAATGGTATTTGATTGTCTTCTTTTCGTTTGTTCTTAGCTATCACAGTTGCCGAGATATCTGGGGGTTTCTGGAGCGAAGTCCTAAAACCGGAAAATCTAGCCTTTGATGACCTCTGGTGACCTAAATTTTGACCTGACCTAAGAAAAGACTGATATACCTTTTCAATAGAGCTTGTCTCGAGCATAAAACCGTTTTCTGCTGGTCGCTACGTAGCGAAGTTTTCGAGATCTCAGGGGGTGGAAATCATCCCTCTTGCAGTTCGTGTTCGGCACGAACCTCTGCAGTGCGCGAGCATAATAAAGCTGGTTGGAAACCTCTACCTTCTTCAGTAGAGGAGCTACATATGTCCCAAGTAAAGATGGTACAGTAGTTCCGGTGATGGCCGCATGTCGACGCCACTACGCCCTATGCACAATTTGGCGAGATCTTCCCTGGCGCTCGGTCGGATGGGGGATGAATTCGCGCGGTTGACGATATTATTCACAGGTGCATGAGCGACGATGATGTTACACCGTGATCATAGGTGCACCGTGATCTGCGACTACGACACGCTTTTTTTTTAGGCGTTTATTTCATTATATTTTATTCATTTTTTTTTTTTTTATTTAAGGCGACTTATTAAGTCGCCCGACTTAATAGGTCGGGCGACTGTCGCCCGCCGGGAGCCCGCCCCGCCGCCGCGCCCGGCCCGGCCCGCCACACAGCCGGCGGCGGGCCGGCGGGCCCGTCCCGCCCCGCCGGGCCCACCGGTTACTCACCGCCGGCAGCGGGCGTAACTAATTTGATTACATAATTTATTAGTTGATTAAATAATTTGTATTAGTTGATTAAGTAGTTTATTTAACCTTCGCCAGTGTAGGAGGGGGTTGAATGCCACCACTCAGTTTTTCCGGAATCACTCACATAGTTTTCAACCGATCGCAATGAAACTTTCAGCACCCTACTTTGCAACAATTTGACACATGCTCTGAAGATTTTGAATTTTTACCCGCATGAACCATGACCTTTGACCTGTTTCTCAAGGTCGTCTTTGGCGAAACTGGCCGTCCCGTAGTAACGATCCTTGAAACATGTGCAGGTTCCTTCAGGAGCATATGAAAGGTGTTTAAAGGTGAACAGTTGTGGGGTTCTGCAGAGATTGCGATCTCGATTGATCTTTTCAGAGGTCAACCGAGGTCACTGACCTCCGATGACCTCATCTGTTTTCGTCTTCTGTCCGTTTTCAGTGCAGTTTGTGACGCTGATTTCAATTATGGGATCCATTTGACATAATTATATGTTCCTTTGGGGTCATGCGCTGCTAATGGTCAACCGAGGTCATTGACCTCAGATGACCATTAGCAGTGCATGACCCCAAAGGAACATATAGTTATGTTAAATGGATCCCACCTACGTGTACCTAGCACTTCTAATAACAATTCTAAGCTGTTTTTGACCCTAGGTCAGATCAAGGTCATCAGAGGTCACAAGGTCAAACTGCAGATTGCGGTCATTAGGAGTTGTAACACATGTATACGAGTTCGTTTGTCGACTAGAACGTGAAGAATGACCTTAAAACATCGTTTTTTTTTCAATACAAATAGAAGTAAAAGGCAAAATACGGAAATGCAAATGGTATGCATGGTTATGATGTAAACAGAAGAGGTGGTCAAATTTTGGCTATGAAAAGTTGTAAGTCAGTCATTTTTTAAGATATAAACTTCAAACTTGCTACATATATTCATTGCACTCTTTTAGAACATATATATTCAGATTTCTTGCAAATTCAGATGAAAAATGTCTGGATTTTTCAAAAAAATTGAGCTGCAGTAAATTTTGAAAATCCGAGATTGCAGTTTGATAGCTGAGTTTATGATCTGTCATATGGTGTAAAACAATTGAAGTTATCTTATAAACTGTACTTTTTACAGCTTTACTCGCAAAACCTTATTTTTCAACAAAAACGCAGAACATGACGTCACTCTGACGTCATTCCTGTTTGACCTAGCATAGCCTTATCTTTATCCTTCAGACAGCATGTGTCAAATTGATGTGCCATAAGGTATTGAAAGTTTGGTGACGATATCGCTGTTCGCTTCAAGATATTGTAAGATAACGGGAGGGGGCTATAAATCCCACACCAGTAACTTGCAGGTTAAATCAGACACAACTCAAGAAAAGGGAATCAGCTATACATAATGACATCTAGAAATAAGTATCTAAATACTAGCCCAATGCTAGTCTATGCCCCAAGTATGCCATCAAGACCATATATGGGCATGCAGTCAGCTGTTTGTCATAAGTATCTTATGATATGCCGTATGCCGTACTTATGTATAAAAGCAGGTTGGTAAGATTGGGCCCAGGAAAGGATATGTTAAATAAAGCAAATTGAATCAGCTTTAGGGCATAATTAGCTGGTATCACAACGAATTAGTCAGTATTACCCAATTTTGTGTTTGGCAACATGACGAATCAGCGAATGAGCTAATTCGCCCAACAAATTCGTGCTGCAGAGAGATAATTTTCAAACCAGTGGTCGGGAGGGCGAATTTGATTTGCATTTTTTTTCAACAATAGGAATAGAGCATATGACTTGCCTTGTCACTAATAATGAATATAATTTTTGAAAAAAGTGTTCTAGGTATTGATATTTCTTGTTTGTTAATAGGGGTTTAAGGGCGCGCCAACACCATTAGGTCAATTTGCGCCCAGTATTGATGTTTCTGTGTAAAATAACCACATAAGCTATGAAATGGCGCAGCAGTGACAAATCTGGTGAATAATTGCGCTGTTGCTAAACGCATGAGACAGCTAATTTGTCAGAGCCAATTCGCTGGATTCTTCAGAGAGCGAATTCACTCTGTTGGCAATCACACCCTTAAATTTGGGTATAAAGTTGGTGAAATTTCTGCACAAATTTTAACTCATGATGGGTAACTGAAGTATTCAGCGAGTGGATATTTTCCAGTCTGGACCTGAACCCTACAGCAAAGTATGTTGTCTGACGTAATTACGCCTAGCCTATTAATAATAATAACTGCTTTGACAGAATAAATATAGAAATATATCTGTGATAACTGATGTTGCAGGTATGTATAAATGTCACCAATAAAAGTTGTTTTTGGTGACATCATTAATTTTATCACAAGAAATATATAGAAAGTACAAACATAGGGAGGAGAATCTTAAAATAATTATAAACTATCACTAAATAACGTTCACTCATCACAATTAGGCTTTACCATTGTTTTCGGTATTAAGGAGATGACTAACTGTAACCGTAATGGCGCAGGGCGGCAGCAAGGTTGAGGTTAATGTTCTTCAAAATCAAGTCAAACATAGGGTTAGTGAAGCATATAGTCAAAATAAGCATGTATACCATAGAGAAACAGGTCTAAGAACAAATTAAACCAGTACTTACCATATTTTATCACTTATCTCCAATTTAATTCGAACACAGACCGCGCCACAATACACGCGCCACTCCCTCTTTCCGTTAGCGTCCGCTCGCCGGTTGTGTGCTGCAGGCGCCAAGGCTGTAAGTCAATGATAACGGTCGGGCGTATCGCTTTCCTGGTGGATTCAGCTGATTTATGACGTCACTGGAGAGAATGAGATAAGAGCAGGCGGAAGTGGCAAAAATATTTATTGCGTCAGCGCAGAGAGTTTTTAGGCTTGTTAAATGCGTGTTTGATTTCTGATGTCCTGATTAGTCAGCGCAGCTTGAAAGAACCCGGCGGGGGAATTAGGGGCGTGATACTTTGAGCTTATGGCCCTATAACATTGCTGGCACATATTCGCACATCAACAACGACGAAGAAGTTGGTCGAGGTGTTTTCTATTACCCTGGGTCGAGGGCGCACAGCGCAGGATAATACAATTAAAAAATTAATTGATTTTGCTTAGTTTTGCACCAATACCTGGTTTTCACAAAAAATATCCCAATCAAAGTTTATAACAATTTTCCACCAGGAAATGCATATATGCATTCCCTGGTTGAAAATTCTTCTCAGCCAGAGATGTGCCAAGATAAAACAAAAACAAAAAACGGGATCCAGGATCCCTAGGATCCAAGATCTGGAATCTTGTTGCATACTGGAATCCTGCAGGATAATTTTGCCGTGGGATCCTGTGGATATCCTAGAAAAGTATTTTTCGTGGGATCCTATGGATCTTGTATTCTGGAGAATAAAAATCGTGGGATCCTGGAAAACCAGTTTGTCGTAGAATCCTGGATCCTATCCCTAGTAGCACATAACGTCACAACGTCATGGCAACGTTCATTCGACGTAATTACGTCGTGAAAGCGTTGTCACAACGTCATGAAACTTGAAAGTAATGTGTGCTACTAGGGATGTTTTGGACTCGGCATATGTCTGAATTCTGCAGCCCGATTTCCAGCCATGGTGGGGGGGGGGACCGGAGCGAAGGAGCAAATGGTTCCGAAATCGTCTGACGCCGCCCCCCCCCCCCCTGCCCTCCTGAATTCGCGCTAGTCGTCGATATATATATATATATATATATATATATATATATGCCGGAGCGAAATATGATGGTAGGCACCTGACGCCAAGCCCGCATACCATATAATGACGGTGAGGATGCTTGTTTCACCACAAACCCTATAACTATGCCCAAGGTCATTGACCTTCCATGGAAAGGACCAATGATGCAAAGGCTGCATGTCTTGCAAAGGCTGCATGTCAACACCCCGAGACGTTCCAGATACATTTCCAGCAAGCTAAGCCTTTGTTCATTTAGGCGTCTATGACTCGCATAGCAGACGACATACATCAAGGATTGCAGAACAGTTACACGTCATATCCGGCAGCTGTCATTCCAATAAACCTGTGATTGGGGACCAGTCATTCCACTGACCATGTGATTGGGGAACCAGGTCATTCAATAACCCCTGTGATTGGGGACGCAGTCATTCCATCTGATCTTCCCTCCTGTTGATTTGGGGACGGCTTAGTCATTCCACTGACGCCTGTATGATTGGGACAGTCATTGCCAGCTGACCCGCTGTGGATTGGGGACAGTCAATTCCAATAACCCTGTTGATTGGGACCTAAGTCAATTCATGCTGACCCTGTGATTGGGGACCAGTCATTCCACTGACCCTGTGATTGGGGACCAGTCATAAATGTGGATTCGTTTGGACCTCTCAGTCCTACACTTCTTAGGGATCGCAAGCACTGTCGGTTCATAAAAACACTGCTGCAATGATTAAAACCTTTCATTAGCCTGTATTACGGCGTACGTGGCGTAACGGGTGCATGATCATGGAAACAGAGGTCCGCGGCGGGCGGCGCCGGCGGACGTCTAAAACAAAACACTTGACACTGCCGCTTCGCGAAGCGGACACGAGCCGCATGCATGAGTGGCGCCTACGTCAGCTCTCAGACAGCGACTGACCACGAGCCGGTTCGCACCACCGACTGGGCGCTGGCGGACACGGCACAGCGCGGCACAGCGGAGGCACGTCTCGTACAGAGCACTGGCCCGGGGAGGCCTCCGCCAAACAGTCCACTGGCGTCACACACGCCATCACAATCCCACGACACGTGTGGTGGGCGACGTGTGCCGCACGAGGCACGTGGCGCGGCCAACTCTCAACATCATCAGCCAGCACCACCAGCTGGCAGATTAACCTAATAGACTTAGAGACGGGCTGCCACAGCTGCCAGCCTCGGAAGGACGGGAGGGAGAGGGGGCGCCGCTAGATGAGGCCCCGCTTCTTTTTGTAGTCCTCCAGGTTGAGGGAGCGGCGCGGCGTGATGCTCTCGAGCGGGCGGGGCAGCTTGGGCGTCACGCTGCTGGTCGTCGTTTGTGCTGCAAGGAGCGCGCCGGTCAGTGGCGTGTCGAGAGAGCAGTCCACACAACAATCAGCAGGAGCACTGCAGGAGTTCGGCCATCGTAGGCACGGGCATGATACGGTGGACACGGGGCAGCCAAGCGTACGGTGGTCTGGAAATGTTTGTAAATCACACATCTAAAATACGCGTCACGAATGGAGCGTTCAAGATGTGAACACTGACATCAGGTGAATGTGTCCCTCCATGGCATGCCTTGTGTTTTTGTCGGTGGTCATTGGTTACGTCAAAAACAGAGGACACGATTTGAAGTTGACTTACACGGGAGGGGTGCACCTAGGTCAATCTTGATATCGAAGTTATGTGCATCGAACATATCGCTGTGATCTTCGGTTTTTCTAGCTTTCTCCTTTTCTTTCTTCTTCTCGTCCTCATCTCGTTTCTTCTTATCCTCATCTTCCTGTAAGACGTCAAAATGCAAAATAAGTGCCACAATTCCTTCTAAGGCCCAAACTTCGAATAATCATCACAGTTTAGCACAACGTTTTCCACACGAACTCTTACAAATCACGAAATGTCAGACTGACTTTAAAAACAGTTCCGAAACTTCCGTTTCGCTCCCTTTTCTTGATACCAATAACCAAACATCGAGCGAGTTCGACTGATTTGAAATAGCTCAGTGCGTCGACTGCAGCCGGCACTCAGCAGTAACCAGTCCAGCAGTGACCGTGCTGTCGGCTCCCGTGACCCTTTGCTCGATAGGTCTGATGAACCGCACATTTTCCCCTAACGCACGACCGTATCGGCCAGCAGCGGAGGTATGCCGACCAGCTGGGCAACCATACACACATGATATAGTCCAGAACATGCCACCTCCTGAGAAGACACAAGGTGTGGGTGGCGGCCTTGGGCCGCCGCCTTACCGCGCTCACTGAGGCCGCAACCGGCTGTACGCCGGGATCCGCCCGGGCCGGAGGGAGTAACGACGACGACGATGTATCCGACTGACCTTGACTTTAACCTCGGCCTGCACCCGCCGCTGTTCCTCCATCTGTTTGAGCTGATCGGCGCTGGTGGCGACATCTTGGTCCTTTCCCTTGGTCGACATGAGCTTGGGCCGCGACTGCCGCCGGGTGAAGGGGTCCTCAGCCCGCTTGCCTCCCGTCAGTCTCAACTCCTCCTGAGAACAGGGCAACAACAGCGGCAGCGTCAGAGGGGAGCGTGAGGGACGCGAACGCCATCTACGAACGTTTACACCCACTGCTGAGTGCACCAGAACAGAAAGGTGGCACCGACTGTGACTCCAGCTAACGAAGGTATAGCACAGCAGCGAGGCAAAACGCAGTAGGCTACCAGCTTACGTGCCACTGACATTCCAAAAATAATGTAAAATTATGCATACATCCAGCAAGCACTCGAGGTCAAGCTATAACCGAGTCGGTCGAATGAGTTAGCAAAACTAGACAAACAATGCGGAGAAACACTACGGCACGGCTGCGGTCCGGGATACCACCCACCATGATAGCTTTCTCGGCCTCCTCCACGTTCCGTTTTCGGTTGCGTTCGTTAATGTAGGCGATACTCTGTATGCTGCCGGTACGCTTCTGGTCCAGCTCCTGGGCCTTCTCCTCCAGCGTGTTCAGCTCCTGCAGATCAGATGGACAAGTTAGATCGACAGGGATATACATGGTGGATATACGGGATGTAGAGGCGACAGTGTTACGGCGAAATGACCTGCTCAAATGCACAGCACCGCTGAAAATGAGCAGAAGAAACCGAGCCGAAACAGTGACAGTGATTGCCAATGTTGCAGTGAAACGTGGTCGACTTTATTTCATACATCGGACATGTCCCATACATCACAAACGTCCAAGCTGAAGAATTCCAATTTATTTAGCGCTCCCCACTTCAGATTATTAATTATTTGGGTCTATAAATCATTTCATCGCTGTATTGGGTGATGAATAGTTTGTCACCAGAGCTGGCATATAGCCGACGACAAGAATGCCGCCCAATTTTGACGGCGGCTACTCAAGTAAAGCAAACACTGGGTGATCGATCAGGGTTGGACCTAGCCAACCTTCGCGCGTCACAGCCGTCACAACAGCGCCACATAAATCACACGACCAGTCCACTACTGCCAAATTGAAAAGAAACAATCTTCTCAAACGGCCCCTAAAACACCCAAGGACCTGAGCCGACCCAACTCACACTTACTTGGCCTGCAGAATTATTAGCATTTGGTAGGTTTATAGCTTCCAGATCCCATATCCGTTTACTGTGCACTTGATGATGATTTGGGTTTAAGGGCGCCTCAACTATAAAGTTAGATGGCTTTGTTTGTTTATTGGGGTTTAAGGGCGCGCCGACACCTTTGGTCAATTTGCGCCCGTAAACTTATGATTTGGGTTTATGACGCCGCAGCTTCGGGGCTGTAAGGCTAACTCCCCAGATTGCGTGCCCACATGGTTCCCCATTTTGGGCCAGCAATTTTATGTGGCTGTTGCACTCCTCCGTCCAAGGAAGAAACCACACGGGAACCATAGTGACGTCATGCCGTCGGACGCGGCTGAGCCGGCCGGCGGGGCCACCCACCTGATTGAGTTTGTCGACGGTGATCTCGTCACCCTGCGACTGAGCCATCTCGCGGATCTTCATCAGCTGGCTCTTCTTCATAGCGAAGTTGGTCGGGTTCTGCTTGAAGCGCAACTTCTCCGTGATAATCTGCGGCGAGGGTTCGGTGTCAGAAGAGGGTCAAGAGGCTCACAGCGGTGTATCAGGAAACACATAGCGGCGTCAGGAGACACACAGCGGTGTCAGGGGACACACAGCGGCGTCAGGAAACACATATGGGGTGTCAGGGGACACACATGGGGTGTCAGGGGACACACAGCTGTGTCAGGGGACACACAACGGTGACAGGGGACACACAGCTGTGCCAGGGGACACACAGCGGCGTCAGGAAACACACAGCGGTGTCAGGGAACACACAGCTGTGTCAGGGGACACACAGCGGTGTCAGGGGACACACAGCGGTGTCAGGGACCAACACATGGAGGTTCAGCGGACACACAGCCGTGTCAGGGGAACACAGGATGTGGGCAGGGGACACATAGCGGCGACTGTAGATGGTCGACGTCAGGAAACACACAAGCTGTGTCAGGAGACACACAGACCTGTGCCAGGGGACAACAACACGGGGTGTCAGGGGCACACATCGATTTGTCAGGGGACACATAGCTGGTGGTCAGGGGACACACAACGGGCTGACAGGGGACACACAGCTGTGCTCAGGGGGACCACACAGCAGGTGGTCAGGGAACCACAGCGGCCGTTCAGGGGACACACAGCGATAATGTCAGGACACCACAGCTGTGTCAGGGGACTCACACGGGGTGTCACGCGGGACAACACATGGGGGTGTCATGGGGACACCACAAGCCGTGTCAGGCGGATACATTTATGGTGTCAGCGGGACCACATAGCGGAGTCAGGAAAACACACAAGCTGTGTCAGGGGACACACAGCGGTGTCAGGGAACACACAGCGGCGTCAGGGGACACACAGCGATGTCAGGGGACACACAGCTATGTCAGGGGACACACACGGGGTGTCAGGGCACACCACATGGGGTGTCAGGGGCCACACAGTGGATGTCAGGCGGGACACAACAGCCTGTGTTCAGGGGACACACATCTGTGTCAGGGGACACACAAGCGCCGTGTCAAGGTTACACCAAACCAAGCTCGTGTGGCACAGGGAACACACAGCTGGTGTCAGGGAACACACAGCGGTGTCAGGGGACACACAGCGGTGTCAGGGGACACACAGCGGTGTCAGGGAACACACAGCGGCGTCAGGAAACACACAGCTGTGTCAGGAGACACACAGCTGTGCCAGGGGACACACACGGGGTGTCAGGGGACACACATGGGGTGTCAGGGGACACACAGTGGTGTCAGGGGACACACAGTGGTGTCAGGGGACACACAGCTGTGTCAGGGGACACACAGCGGTGTCAGGGGACACACAGCGGTGTCAGGGGACACACAGCGGCTGTCAGGGGACCACATAGCGGCGTCAGGAAACACAACAGGCTGTGTCAGGAGACACACAGTCTTGTGCCAGGGGACACACAGTGGCGGTGTCAGGGACACACAGCTGTGCTGGCACGGGAACACACAGCGGGCGTCAGATACACACAGCATCCGGTCATTGTCAGGAGACCCACACAGCTGTTGCCAGGAGACACACAGCTGTGTCAGGAAGACACAACAGCGGTGTCAGGGGTACACACAATTTGGGGTGTCCAAGGGACACACAGCGGTGTCAGGGGACACACAGCGGTGTCAGGATACACACAGCGGTGTCAGGGGACACAGCGGTGTCAGGGGACGAGCAGCGGTGGCGGTGGATCAGGAAAACTAGTAGCATCAGCGGGCCATGCGACGGGAGGCATCTGTCCGACTACATGTTGACAGATGCGACACACCCGTCAATAGGACCAGAACTGCGGAGAGAGTGGAGTGTGCTTTCGAGTGACTCCGACCCCGACATTGATGTGGACCTTTAATTAGCTGAAGCAATCTATTGTCAACAGGCACACGAAGTAACCAGCCATAGCAAAAATTAAAGTCCCGTTTCAAGATAGGAGCTCATTAAAGGGAGTGTGCCCACTCACATTGGTCATGTGAAGTTACTGTTGGGACACTAGTCTGGTAGAACAGATTTTTTCTGATTTAGCCATATGCTTCATTTTCCCCAGATTCACTTTAGTTGCTGAGATATTTCAAAGTCGCCCAAATCACATACTGGAAGTATCTTTAATTATCGATGGTCGTCAGAGAGCTTTCGCTACTAGGAAAGCATTGCTCTTAAATTACAACGCTAGCAGATATGTTAGCTTTCTGGGCAATTAGAAAAAACCAACTTCGTGAGCCACTATAAACAGGCTGCCGAACAGGATCCATTGACACTGTAAACAAACCCATACATTGCTCATAAAAGGTGTTGTTTATCGTCCTTTTAGTGCGCCAATTTATTACGGTAACATCTTTCGCTACTCTGTTTATAAGTTGACGATCGTTTATGGAGTTTTGAAACAAAGCAAATGCCAAAACAGAATATAAGTAAAAATTCAAACTAAAAGCGGCTCCAGACGTTGAATTTATCCAAACTCGTAACCAATAATCAAAACCATTTGGCCTTCTTACCCGTAAGAAAATATATTTGACATTTTCAAAAATATATTTGACATTTCAAAAGAGTAGGCATACTCCCTTTAAAAGGAGATGTTTCACCTTTATATGGGCTTTGAGCTAAGATCGCCATTATCTTTAGCGTCATTGACAAACATCATTGACTAAAACAACTTTCCTAAAAATATCAGTTTTTAAGCAATTTTGTTTTGTATTTCCAAAATGGCGTCTATGCAAGTGCTGGCCCGACCCGAACCGAACCGTGGCGACGCTTTTGAAAAGCTTATATCTTTGCAACTGCACATCCGGTTGACAAGCGGACTTCTTTGTTTCGCAGCCCCATCCAACCAACCCTGTTTGAGACCAGTGTCAACTCATGTGGGTGACTACCACTGCGCGTGGCGCGTGAGGGGTGTTTAAAACTATTTTCTCCAAAAAACTCCGCAACGGCTGGGCAGATTGGGCGCAAATTTGGGTGTGTTGTTAGGGACACTTCAGCTGCCACTTTCCCAAAACTCAGGGGTGGGGTAACTCTGGACGTGCGCACGTGCACACCCCTGTTCTATATCTCAGGAACGGCTGAGCCGATCGTGCTTAAATTTGGTGTGTGATTAGGGACCTCTTAGCCGCCTGTTTCCCACAAGTTAGAGATGGGGTGCCTCTGCACTGCACGTGCACACCCCTATTATATATCTCAGGAACGGCTGCACCAATTGTGTTCGAATTTGGTCAGTGGTTAGGAACCTCGCAGCCGCCGCCTTTCCATAAGTAGCGAGTAAGGTGGCTCTGCACGTGCGCACGTGCACACCCCTATTATATATATCATAAACAACTGAGCCGATTGCTTTCAAATTTGGTGTGGTTAGGGACCACTCAGCCGCCACCTTCTCACAAGTCGGGGGTGGGTGCCTCTGCACGTGCACACGTGCGCACTGCACACCCTTTTTGTATCTCAGAAGCTACTTGCCCGATTCAGTTGAAATTCACCATGCAATTTCCTTTGCACTCGCTCGTTCATCGCCAACTACGGCGCCTTACTGGTTTGATACCAGAGCTGGGGGGCTTGCATGGAGGTAATATGGCCCTGATCTGACACCACCTGACCTTGAGCTTACCAGATTATAGCAAGGAAGTAGGTCAATATGGGTATTATTCGAACGGCCGTAAGCCAGCGAATAACACGGAACTATTTTAAAGCACTTCGTGAAATATTTTATTTCAACCTCACCCTACCTGACCTGACCTGACCTGAACAGACCTTATGGCATGTCACGTCAAGTCAATACTAATTGAAGTATCAACTAGAAGTAAATGGAACCAGTGTATTCGCGGTATCATGGCCGTTCAGATGATACCCATGACGGCCTTGTTTCTTCTCAGCATGGTATAAGGTCAAGGTCAGGTCATATCAGTTTAAAGGCCTACGACCTCCATGTGGTCCCAATTTAGAATATCACGCTTGGTGTAACAATTCCCAAAGTATTGTTAAGCGTTTCCGTTGTTCATAGCTCCGGGATGTGTAATCCTGATCCTACAATTGGTTTTGTAACGTCATTGTGACCTGACCTGACATTGACACAAAATTGTGCCCTTATGTGTCCTAGATATTCATTTGAGGATAATCAAAGCTTCAAACCGTTATTCACACGCGATCGTGTGCATTCGCCTGAGCGCCTCGCGGGTTAAATGTCTGGCGGTGGCATTTCGGATCAGCATCAGACGACAGACCCTAGATTATATTTCGCCCACCGTGGATGTGGTACACAACCATGATTTAAAATAATTGATTGGCAAGGGCAGCCCTGTGTACCTTTGGAAAAGGCAACGAAAGGTCACCAACGGGGTTTTCTCCAATCCATTTACGAGCCAACATACATGATACAATATGATAGCCAAACTTTGATCTTCAACCAATCACAGAGTCGATCAACAACGCCTTATGAACCTACCTTGTCGATGTCTGAGTTTTTGTATGTGTAGCTTTTGGCATTCTTGAGGTCTGCCTCCTTCTTCTCCACCATGTCGAGGGTGGGCAACTCCACGTCCTGCATGGAGCACATCTCCACCCACTTGGAGTACTCCGTCTCCGTGAACTCCTGGTTACTGACAAACTCCAGCCGGAACACCCGCTCCTGACCGCCGTGCCTGGAAGGAGAAGATATCGGATATCAGTTTGTCCCCACCACTATAATGCTACAGTCAGTTGACAGTTGAGTGCAATCATAGATGAGAGCAGACTAGAACCACATTGGTCTCCTGTTATCTATGGTGCATTTTAACATTGGCGGATCTATAATTTATTTTTTGGCGCCATGGGGGGCATCACCCCGAAAATGTTGATCAAAATTAAAAAAATCGACGGATTTTGCTCCCTTGCGCATTGATAGACGTTTTAAGATAGACTTGTCTTATTAAAAGATGCGTAGATCTCCTTCTAGATCAGGAAATGTGTAAATTTGCGCCAATTTCAGGCGGTTTGGGGGCATTTGCCCCTGATGCCCCCCTGGATCCGGCAGTGCATTTTAAGAGAACATCCGCATTTACCGACTGGCAAATCCGTTTTACTGTACTTATGTTTGTGCCTATCAGCTTCAAAGGATTATGATCAGTAATCAACGTCTTAACGGCGAAGGACGAGCGAGCCCCGAATAAACCTGCGTAAATTTCGTTTCGGCCCAACGGAGGGTCGTTTTGTGCAAAGCATGCTTTTCAATTGTTTTCAATGTGTTGTTTTGCCATCGCAAATCGATCCGAGCTAAATCGATACTTTGGACTAAATAGGTTTGGCAGCGTTCTTTTAACACTAGTGTAAACTAGTGAAGTGGAGACTAGTTACATTTGCCATTTGCAACTCGCAGAGATATGAAAGAACGACGGACGAGGACGTCTATTGATTGAACGATGTGATAATGCTCCAAGGCATACACGAGTGGTGGTGTGTGTGGTGGAGCGGGGTGCAACTTTCCATCCGCAAGGGTATTGTATATTATTAGTTTGCCATTATAGAGTTGTTGGTGTGTTTTATTAGCGAGATTAAGTATTTATGAGTATCATACTTACTAATTCAGTATCTACTTTGACTAGGAGCATCTGTAATTACTAAAGTATTAGCATATTTATTTTTTAGAAGAGTCATTTCAGCGTGTTACAGCGCGGCCATTTGTAGGTGGATTGTGAGAGAGTCAAACATTTATGCCAGGTGCTAACCACTCTCCCAACCTGCGTGATCATTATCATTTATTTCATCTATGGATCATTGAGAGGCTATATTTCTATTATCAATTGGAAGGTAATATTAATAATATTATTTTATAACAGTAGCTCTAATAACCTCACTATTGTCTGTGGACTATTGTCTAGTACTCGAGTCAGAGAGTTTCATTATGGTCAATATTTAAATCACATATTTGCATTAATCATTGTGGAGTGAAACGGCAGTTTCCTGAAAACCCACGAGCAAGAACAAGCAGCAAGCAAGCAAGCCAAAGCAAGCAAGCAAGCAAGCAAAGCAAGCAAGCAGCAAGCAAGAAGCAACAAAAGCAAGCAGCAGCAAGCAGCAAGCAAGCAAGCAAGCAAAGCAACAAGCAAGCAAGCAAGCAACAAGCAAGCATACAAGCAAGCAAGCAAGCAAGCAAGCAAGCAAGCAAGCAAGCAAGCAAGCAAGCAAGCAAGCAAGCAAGCAAAGCAAGCAAGCATACAACAGCAAGCAAGCCAAGCAGCACACAAGCAAGCAAGCAAGCCAAGCAAGCAAGCAGCAAGCAAGAGGCAAGCCAAGCAAGCAAGCAAAGCAAGCCAAGCTAAGCAAGCAAGCAAGAAGCAAGCAAGCAAGCAAGCAAGCAAGCTAAGCAAGCATGATGAAGTCGCGATTTTGGCCCATCTGTAAGACTACGTTCGTTTCGACCGCTTCGCGGTCTCACTCACTCCGTCTGAATTATAAGCTTCATGTTTGAACTAGCAAAAATATATTTTGAATGGATATTGTATGGATTTTATTGTGCTTTACAGCTGCATCATTTGGATCGTTTAGCACCCTTTGGTTGTGACGCGACGTCGGTGTAACGAAGGAAATATATAAAAATCGGCAATATGTATATCACGGGCGGATTTCAGCAGCGATATATTGCATTAAAGCCTCAATATTCACAGGCATTTTAGAGACTTGCATTTTAGATTTTTTGCATTTTACAGCATTTTAGAGATTGGTCTACACATTGGTGTTTGTTTCACCGTTTCACGTCCCATAGGTGCCGAGCACTGATTGAACCCTCGCCATACGGGAGCTTTGTTCACCTTCGCCCTACCCGACAGCCCCCATGCTAACTTCCAAACCAAGCAGCATAGGGCAACGCGGAAAGAACCACTGCACGTCGCCCGTCATGTGAGGGATCTAATGGTATGCAATTTTTAGGTTTCAGGTCAACGGGTGACCTTCCAGGTCAAGTGAATGACCCAAAAGCGATCACATCTAAAAATAGGGATTTTGCTCTGTCCGTCATCATTATTAAAATACAATTATTTGGTTAGCGTCAAGTTGTTGGACGTTGAATTAGCCATCTGACCATATATCGATTTTTATGTCTAGGTTAGTTATTAACCTTTTAGGTCACGGAACTCATCCCCATAGATGGCAATTGCTATGGGCGATTAGCATTACCAACCTCGACTCGATCACGTCCAGAATAGCAATCAGAAAACCTCAAAATTAGAATTTGATAAATGAAAACAAAAAAGCATGTGCCTAGGCCAGTTTTGTCTCAGAAATACAAAAAAGTTCGTATCTGGTAAAAAAGTAAAAAAATGTTATTTGAAAAATTACGTCATAAGTTTCTTCCACTCACTCAGTAAAAATAGAGATATTGCTTTGAAATTTGGTAAGAGTATTGTTTGTAATCAGTTATTTCACATGTATTCCGGTTTTTAAAATACTTTTGAAAATTTTGATTTTGTAGTGATTTTTACAAAAATATAAGCTATTTACTTTTTGGGGGTCAAAAACTCAAAAATTCTTAATTCCGAAATCACCATCTTAAAGGGAGTGTGCCACTACACATTGGTTCATAGTGGAGTTGTTTGCCCACTAGTCTGGTAGAACATATTTTTCTGAATTTAGCCGTACTGGGGTCGATCTCCTAGAATGTCAAGCCTCCCCACTTTGTCTCAGGTGTCGTTGAGGATATTCCCAAAGTACGGCCCGAACTCGAGTCCTCCTCGGCAGAATATTCTATTACTCAACTTTTGTCGCCAGAGAGCTTTCGCACTAGATAGGGACTCATTGCTCTTCAACGCACTCTCACCAACGTATACTCCGACGTAGCACTATATTGTGAAGCTTGGCGAGGTCGCCATTATAGGTAACAGAATTATCGACTTACTTACTTTGTTTTATAGTGGACGATCGTTTTTGAGCTTTGAAACAAAACGGAAGATGCCCAAAACAGAAAAATATAAAAGGTAAAAATTCAACTAAAGGGGGTCCAGACTGATTTTATCGTAACCAATTAATCAAAGCAGTAGCTTCTACCGTAAAAAATATATTGAATTTCAAAAGAGTAGGCACACTCCCTTTAGGAGAATGTCATTTAGTGCTCTTCGTTTTCTGTTCGCAATCAAATTCCCCTCAAGTCAAGTAACATTTTTAAACATAATGTGATTGATGGGGCTATCAGATAGCCGAAGACCGCTTGTCAATCGGATGCAGGATTCCAAATATACAATTTTCTGAAAAGCGTTATGGTCGGGTCGGGCAGAACCGGGCCGGGTCGGCCGCTTATATGTGATAAAAACCCGGTATGAGTGAGGACTCACTGCGCCCTTCGCGCTCGCTCGTTATTAGCAGAACACCAACACAGTCGTCTTCTCTATCATCAATGTCTACAGAGTTTCATTGAATACCGTTCTGCCCTAACGGCATTCCACCATGCTGCCACTCGGCGTTCGTGCCGTCCCTCAGTGCCGATATCCTCAGCCCCGGCCCTGTCCCTGGTTCCGGTCCTGCCCTGTCCCTGGTTCCGGTCCTGCCCTGTCCCTGGTTCCAGTCCGGCCCTGCCCTGTCCCTGGTCCGGCCCTGCCCTGTCCCTGGTCCCGGCCCTGTCCCTGGTCCCGGCCCTGCCCTGTCCCTGGTCCGGCCCTGCCCTGTCCCTGGTCCCGGCCCTGTCCTGTCCCTGGTCCCGGCCCCTGGTCCCAGCCCTGTCCCTGGTCCCGGCCCTGGTCTCAGCCCTGCCCTGGTCTCAGCCCTGCCCTGGTCTCAGCCCTGCCCTGGTCTCAGCCCTGCCCTGGTCCCAGCCCTGTCCCTGGTGCCGGCCCTGTCCCTGGTCTCCGGCCCTGTCCCTGGTTCCGGCCCTGTCCCTGGTTCCGGCCCTGTCCCTGGTCCCGGCCCTGTCCCTGGTCCCGGCCCTGTCCCTGGTCCCGGCCCTGTCCCTGGTCCCGGTCCTGTCCCTGGTCCCGGCCCTGTCTCCGCTCACAGACCGGCACAGGTCGGCACGTCTTGGCGCCCAGTCAGCACCAGCTCTAACGAACGATATTCGCCGCTCCGGGAGGCACTTCCGATTGCGCGGCGGATGTGGGTAGAATACGGATAAGCTGCGGAGACTGCCACAGACGGCACCTATAGAGGAGACGAGACGAGACGACAGGGAAACACGTCGGCAGGTCTGTCATGCATCGGGAACAGACGGAGCCAGATGGCCAAGATCAAACGACTACTGGAGACAACCGGTCAATCTCGGGGCTTGCTTAGAGAGGAACGACGTGAGGCACAGAATACATGCAGCTGATTATTATGCTCGTTATGCTATGCTGATTTGATAAAGAGACGACAAGTTACCCCGTACTAGACGTCTTCAGTAAAACGCTAAAGCGAAATCAGAGTTCGAAACAGTCCGTAGCTGTTTAAAATTATCATTAACGAGAGAAGACTTTAATGATCGCGAAATCCATGAATAAATGCGGTCTTTTGGGATGGTAGAACGCAAAAAATAAATCCCCAGCTCTATATAGTGGCGATATCTAAGTACCCGAGCATTGTGCTCAATTTCAAGGAAACCATGTGAGATGTTGTACATGGATTGAACTGCGAATATTTCGTGAACATGTCAGCCGAATGACCACGACGAAATAGCAATGGTTTAGCCCACACAAAAGTCTCCCGCAGTGCAAAAACACTGAGTTCAGCCAATGCCGCACAAGTCATGCCAGTACTTTAACTAGTGCTTGTAAACGGGTCAGATTGTTATTCAGATAGTGTTCTATGCAGACGGAGATCTACTACCAATCAATGCTTGTATATTACTCAGCACTATCCTGTAAGGGAGGAAACAAACGTCACCATATTTATTCTAGGATGTCGTTATATTTTTATTTTCTAGGATATAGGATATATCTCGTCAGTCACGAGCTGTTTATGTTAGTCATATCACAGCCAAGATCCCACCATGTCCGGCAAACTCACTTCAGCTTGAGACCCTTGTTGGTACGTGTGGTGCCGAGCTGGTAGATTTTGGCCGTCTCGCAGACACCGGTCACCTCAGCCACGCGGTAGACGGGCCGGCCGGAGCCATTGTTGCCGATACCGACCCGCACGAAACAGCCCTTCACTGTGTCGGCGAAAAACGGCGAGTGGCACCACCTGCCGGAGGGAGGTGGGTTGCATCAGCAGACGGAGACAGACAGAGACAGAGACAGAGACAGAGACAGAGACAGAGACAGAGACAGAAACGGAAAGACGGAGAACGGAGACGGAGACGGAGACGGAGACGGAGACGGAGACGGAGACGGTAGACTGGTACGAGACGGTTAGACGGAGAAATGAGACGGAGAAAGAGACAGAGAAGAGACCCAGAGAAAAGACAGAGAAAGAGACATGAGAAAGCAGACAGAGAAAGAGACAGAGAAGGACATGTGAAAGAGACCAAAGAGATCAGAGACTAGAGAAAGAGACAGATGAAAGAACAGAGAAAGAAGACCAGAGCAATACTAGAGACAGAGACGCAGTGGCCGTGCTATCAATAACAACAAACACATTGACAGTGAGGGAAAGAGCGCTACAGACAGAGACACGCAGGACGGACCGCCGGCTGCTCCGCTGGTGGGAGCGGCCAAGACATCTCCATTTGCAGGCAGGAGGTGGCCCTGACTAGGCGTTATCCGATTACAACTACCATGCTAGTTTAAGGCATACAAATCTACCAATGCTCAGATATCATCGAGGCGAATTTAGAACTGAAGAAGACAACCATTGGCCGTAGACCTTGTACGGTACATGTTGAGCAAAATAACAGAGTTGTCTAACGGGCTGTGTTAATATTGAAAAACAACATCCTGTCGTTCTCCCAGGCCCACAGCACCCCACTACAAACCAGTCCGTACTCACTTCTCCAGCTTATGCCGCGATAAGCGAATCTTGAACAGATCCTCCTTCTGTGTGACATGCTGTATTTTCTTTGGCTGCGCACGCTTGTGTCCGCGATCAGTGTCCGACTCCGAACTACTGGAGCTGCGCCGGCGTGTGGAGCGTTCGTCTCCGCTGGAGGAGGAGGAGCCACTGTCGTCGCTGTAGACGTCAGTGGTGCGCAGCTTTCCGCCCTTGCCGCGCTGCTCGGCGTCAGAGTCGTCAGAGTCGGAGGAGATGGGGCGGTCGGGTTGGAGGTTTGCTTGGATTGGTCGTCGCCAATTTACCGGTGGTGTGGTTTTTGGCTCCTTCTGGCGGGGGCGGACTTCTGGCCGTTCTCGGCTGATTTGTTCCTTTGTTCTCACTTCTTCACATCACATGCCTGCGGTCGGCTGTTGTTGTCGGCATAATGTCATCAAGAGAAAGTAGGAGAGGGGAGAGCGGGTTACTCATCGCGCGTGAGCTATGCCTGTCATGTTTCTTCAGCGTTTGGTTCGCAGGTTCCCCTTGTACTTGTAATATTCCAGCGGTTGCTCAGCAGTGGGCAATGTGTCAAATACCAATGACTAAATTCGCCCGGTAAGTCACGCATTCCGCTTAATGCTGTTGTCTCTGTAATACAAAGAGATTTGCTCAAGCAGTCATGACAGCTACGCTGTCCTTGTTTGTCACTTGGCCAGCGGGGGAGTCGTTCTGAATCAATAGTGCGATACAGTTCTTAACAATATACATTATTCAGAAGAGTCGTTAACAAAACAATCAAGTAAACAAAACTAATAGATTTAATACATAAAATACATTCAGAGACTTTAACATTTAGCTATGTACTCCGTAACCAGTTACAAACAGCAAACACAACCTGGCCCAAATGCTCACTGACCGTCGCGCAGTTTCTGCTCTCGCTGAGCCTTCAGCTGGCTGAGGGCGCTGCCCTTCTTACCCTGACGCTCACTCACCGTCGCGTAGTTTCTGCTCTCGCTGAGCCTTCAGCTGGCTGAGGGCGCTGCCCTTCTTATCCTGCCGCTCCTTGTTCTCCTCCATGGCCTTTTTCCGGTCGGTGGTGCGTTTGATCTCGGGCTCCTTGGTGGACCGCGACGACGGCTGACTGTCCCGCTTCTTCTGCTGCTCCAGCTTCTTGGCATTCTTCAGCTTCCGCTCAATCTCAAACCTGACACACAGCAGCGGGACGAGGGGGTCAGTCAGATGTGGCTCCGAGAGACGGCAACGCAGAGTTAGTCAACATCTAATGAATGGCTGACGAAGACGAGTTGTTCCATGTAGCCATGAAACCCATCTTCTAACGATAACTCATGAAACAGACACTCATCGGCACAATTGTCAGTAGCTTACCCGAATTTGTTCAGCCAAGCAAAAGCCAACAGCCTACTCAGATAAACAGTATATCGCACGGCCCCACTTCGATAGACAGAAGCACGACCCTAGTAGGCTCCTCATCCTCCGCAAAAGGCCAGCCTGCCTCCCACGCCAGCCTCTGACCTGGTTCGCAGAGCTTCGCGCTTCTCGAGCCGATTGAAGATCTCCTGTTCTCGCTCCTTCTCCGTCATCTTCTCCATGCGAGCCCGGTCCTCCTCGTCGCCCATCAGGTTCTCGTCGAGCCCGTCGTCGAACTCGGCGTCGCCATCAGAGTCTGACACTTCACCTGGCCGGGATAGAAGGAATCATAGACGGCTACCGGGCTATGGATGACAGGGGCCAGGGGGAATCATACCGAGATTCACCATCGATATCAAGATCATCCATGACTTGCCTGTTGGAAAGAAGCGTGGCCCGATGTTGGAACCCATTACTCGATGGATAATACGCACGCAAATGGAAGTATTACCGATTAACTCAGTGACAGGTGAGATAAGTGTCCCGCAGTCAGAACAATAAGCCATTACAGCCGTTTCACTGTGAGCAATGAGCATCTTAGGGTACGCGATCAGCCAGCGTACATCGATACTCATGTGCCATGTTGGGCAATTCACCGATAAAGCCGCCTAACCGTCTCTCAGAATAAACAATCGAATGGTGCCGGTCTCCTGCACAAACAACGGATCGCGGTCACGTAGTATCAGTCGGGCATCAGCCAGATAAGCTGAGCCTCGGGTGGCCACGGCTCGCTGGCGATTCTGGGCAGGAACCAGCTATTGATAATACAACACACAACATGGACCAGCCTCTAGTTACAGAGTAACCAGCGGTGGCTGGGTAAGGACTAGATAGCACAACATCCACCCACCATCCAGACATCAGCTCACGGTGTCACTATCCGCCATTCCCACACGGCACAACTGCACCGCGCCCCATTGGCTTACCCTCCTCCGGCTCAGACTTGGCCTCTGCCTTATCCGGTTCCGACTCATCATCAGATTCGGAACCAGATCTGGATCCGGATCCGGAGCCTGAGCCGGAGCCAGACCCAGAGCCGGACCCGGACCCGGAGCTGCGGCGGGCCGGCGCTCGGCGGCGCACCGCCTTCTGCTTCTTCTTCCCTCCGGCGCCCCACTCGTCGTCGCTGTCTGAGGTCTCTGAGTCGGCCGGGGCGGCGGCAGCCGGCGGCGAGTCGGCATCGCGACGCTGCTTCTTCTTGGCCAGTGAGAGGAGCTCCTGCAGACAGATGGGGCAGAGTACGGTCAGGGAGTGCAGGAAGTGAGAGAAACGTCACAGCCGGGGACAGGACAGTTCTGACAGGGAAGGGATCAGAGTCGGACCCGTCCTGCCTGGATCAGAGGCGAGGATCAGGACAGTGCTGCCAGGGAAGGGATCAGAGCCGAGGATCGGGACAGTACTGCCAGGAAAGGGATCAGAGGCGAGTAGGAAAAGGGATCAGAGTCGAGGATCAGAACAGTGCTGTCCAGGGAAGGGATCAGAGGCGAGGATCAGAACAGTGCTGCCAGGGAAGGGATCAGAGTCGGACCGGGAGGTTTAGTCACGCACCACTGAAATATTATCTGACCGGATTAGGATACACCCAGACAGGGGGAAATGCACCACATCATTCAAACATTGTGTGCCGATTGAATACTTTTACTGTCAGCACATTTATCATTCAAAGTGGCTGCATGTTAGCTAATCCCTGCCTGATGGAAGGGGCCTTAGAGCAGCCAGCGATCTTCTTTCGAATACGGAACCACCATCGCCGACAGCGTGCTTCCTCTTGAACCACAGATCAGAGAGCAGCTGTGGAAGCTGATGTCGTGCTCCTGTTCTTACCGAGTCGAGGTCGGAGCCGCTGCCGCTGTCGTCGCTGTCCTCACTCTCCGAAATCAGCACCTTGTTCTTCCGCTTCGACATGGTGACGCTGGCTGGAGACAGTTGCTGGACGGATGACAAGCTGATCACCAACGGCCGGCCATTTCAGCTGTCAATAGCAGTGACGATATGTTATATTATCTTGCATAACTTCATGTTACATACATGTTACATGACTTAACCTTAATCCACAAGGCCAGCTGTACCACTGATATTTGATGCAGCAACCATGTTATTCTTCATACATTTATTAAATCAAAATAATATTTGTGTGCGTAAATGTTGTGTATCATCTGTGTGGGATAGATTCAAACTAAATGGGTAAAACAATGCAAGTCTGATTATGCCAAAATATGATAAACCTTGGAAATTTATTGTGCAAGCATGACAGACTATTGTGGAGAATTTCTAGCACAGTCAGTTAAAGAGGCATTAAATAGCAAAACTTAAGAAAAAGGGATGATATTATGCTGATCATGGACATTGACAAAGATGCATCTTGAATGAAGCATTCCCACAGACTCACTAAGTTAACAAGAATGAACAGGATAGGCATTAGCGCCAGGCTATAGAGGCACTTTGGCACCCATACACATAATTCTGGCACAATAAGTCTGACTTGATGATTAACCCGTGCAGTGAAATTAAAATTTGGCCCTGCAGCCCACAGAATTTAACAATTTGAATGCTCAATTTTCATTTTAAACTGCACTGCCCGGAACCAAAATTATCTGAATTTGTCTAATCTGGCATTGGTTTTCTGTTTACCTTTGATAACATATGAAAAACGCGACCGAAACTGAAGTTTGTTGACGGAATCACATATAAATAACATTTGTGGATTTTCATATTATTGTAGGCATTTAGTTATTTCGCGCGCGATTTTTTTGTTTTGTTTTGGAGAGGATAAACCCATAAAATATAAGTGGGTGGGCCTTGTAGAGGATAAGAAGACTATTTTTTAATTAAAATTCAGCGTAACACGAACCGAAGACAAATTCGATGAACCACCGATGTGACAGCGCGAAGCGCGTGAAAATTTTGATTTTAGGTAGTGGAAAAACTACATTTTCATTATTGGAACAAGACCGTAATTGGAGCCAAACCTCAGGCAACTCTTTTCCTGGTTGCACAGCTCGGTATGATTAAAAATTGGAATGAATGCAGTTTTTCATATACATTTGCCTCGGATAGCAAAGCAAGATGGCCGGTGCCAGTCAGCACTCAATAGTATAGTTAATATTAATAGTACATGTCATACTAATAACTGAGCCTATACAAATGTACCAAACTGTAACAAGCAACTGGTAATAGTGTTAATGGTTTGAAACCAGCAGGACTGAGACAGAAAGACTTCTCCGCACATAAATGGTCCCTATGGATATGGAGAAGCCTGGTGGGAGATGACTTGGGGAGATGGTCCTGGTCTGGTCCCCACTATTAGCTCTTCGGTCCAGCAAGTTGGGCACCGCTGGAGCAGCTTCCAGGTGCCGATTGCCAGACACCTAATGGAATTCATTTATCCATTTTCCTAATTTGTATAAGCATTTGCGAAACTTGTGTCATGCCGCGAAGCGGCGCGATTTTTTTACTGTGGATAGCAGGATTTTGACTGCTGTAAAGGCTATTTTTACAATAAATTGTTATCTTTCCCCGATTTTTTAAAACTTTCCCAGTTTTTCCCAATATCATTATTGTTCACGTTCAGTGCAGGGAACGCACAGGGGGCATACTAGTATTGAATGACCCCAGATTCCCGCAGAGGGAGTGGGTATTTGCCCCTGGGCTGATGCCCCCCCCCCCTGAATCTGCTATTGGGGCCACGTGCTTTAGCACGATTCACAATTGAGAAATCCAAGAACTACACAGAGTGTCCCAAAATTGATGTCACACCCTTCCACGGGCTTCGTGTCCCTCAGTTGGGCGCACCGCACCGCGAATGGAATTTCGCCAGGACCAGCCCTCAGGGCTTCGTTGTAAGTCCACTGGTCACGTGACCCGCTGACCGACGTGACCCGGCCCGCCGGGAGGGTGGCCGGGGTCGTTCCAGATTGGCACCCAGCGCGAGCGGACCAGGACGTGTCCAGAATGGTCAAAGAGTAGTCTTTGTCAGCCCGCTGCCGGGCTGTCGGCATGGTGAACGGCGGGACGACCCATGGTCAGGTTGCCGAGAAGCTGGGAGTCAGTCGTCGCACCATCTGCCAATGGCTGTTAGCGACATAAGCGGACAGAACCTGGAGAACCGAACGGGCCATGGGAGGGAGAGCTCTGTCATCCGAGCGGCCAAAATCGCAATGGCCAAGTCCACGCTGAAAAGAGGCCAGTCAACAAGAAAACTGGCGCAGAGGATGACGGTCAGCACTCAGCAGTCACAAGGTATCTATACTATCCAAGTCGAGGGTGCACAGATACCTGGGGAATCTGCAGCTTAAACCCCATCTAACCCCGCCTCCAGCCAAGGCTGACGGAGTTGCAGAGGCGCAAGAGGCTGGAGTTTGCCATGGCGAGGCGCGACTGGACCTTCCAGGACTTAAGACGGGTTCTGTTCACGGACGAGTCTCCGTTTGTACTCTTCCACTCGCCCAACCGGCAAAACGACCGAATTTCATCTCGCCGTTCACCATGCCGACAGCCCGGCAGCGGGCAGACAAAGACTGCTCTTTGACCATGCTGGATACCTGGTCCGCGCTTGCTAGGAGCTAATCTGGAAATGACCCTACCAACCCTCCCGGCGGGCCGGGCCACGTCGGTCAGCTGGTCACGTGACCAGTGGACTCGCAACGAAGCCCTGAGGGCCTCAGGGCCGGTCCTGGCGAAATTCTTTTCACAGTGCACCCAACTGGGAGAAATGAAGCTCGTGGAAGAGTGTGACATCAATTGTTGGACACCCTGTATAAACAATACTTATAAAACCGCTTGCATAATCAGTAAAACAACTTTTTCCTGGTTTTCTTAAAATTTACACAAAATGGTGTCTGTGCCAAGTGGACACAACATATTACGGATCGTGCCTTCGGCGCCAGGGAGGCATGGTCCCCCTTAAATATGTCACTGTGCTTGACAGTATATGTGTACATTAGGCACCTATGCCAGCCGTTCCATGATAACTTGTGTAATGTCGGTTTTCTGATAAACTTATTCAAAATATTTAACCCATTTGTGGAGCAATGAAGTAGTTATGTTATCACCATATTATTGTATACACCATTGGAGTTTTTGTAATTTTCTGGACTTAATGAGTCCAAAGAATCATTGCCTTTTCATTTTAATATTTGTAAATATGTTTTTTATCTGATCTTACCAGCATTGTGGTTGACATAAAATTATATTTTCTCACAAGGTTTAATTATATATTACAAATCATGAATTTGTACATTGCAAGTGAACTAATTTTTGCAAACAGTTAAAATATACATTGTCAAAAAAAGTATTATTACTTTCCAAATATGGATTTTACTGTCAGGGGACCAGGACCAGGCCATGACACAGAAAATCCCAACACAGATTGTATACACAAGAGAAAAGGAGAGAAATAATATTCTAAAAATCAAACCCATCTAAACATGTCTTAACCCAAGAAAATCAAACCATGTCCAACCTTACTTGACCTAGCATATAGCACATCACAATTTCAGAATTATTTGAGCCACAGTTAGCCATCATATTTATATTGAGTATATATAAAACCATATATATATATATAAATATATATATGACATATCTTAAGTAAGACAAACTATTTAATCTTTCTTTTCAAGTGTAGGCACTAGGCCTGTAGTAATGTTATATTTTCCACCAATCATCATACTTTGTGTGTGAATTGAGTGACAGGGGTTAAGTGAAGTCATTAATACCAAGCTAAAGTAAAGCTGCCACATTTTCATGGAAATATAGGCTGAGAGGACCAAGCTAGCTTTTCTTTAATTTCAATGCCAGTCAGGTGAACTATCGTAATTTAGAACCATTATTGAAACATTAATTTTATAAATGTTGTTTAAAAAATGGGTAGGTACCATGTGTTTTTCATAAATGGATACACTCCAATACTTGATAATCATTAGTGTACTACACATGGGAAGCAGTAAGCACAATCCTTGAATTGAATTGAGGTAGGAAAACCAAATTGCTGTACAATAATCTAAAAATAATTAATGGTCTCATTCAAGACACCTTTTTGAAGGTTCACTTACATTCCCAATCATAGAAAGTAGATACAAATTGAAAGAAACAATTAATTTCTGTATTGCCCACTCTAATAATTGAGTCAAAGATGCTAAATTTATGACATAAATAGCACAATACGTTGACACATCATTACCAATCAATGTGCGGATCACGTTGTAGTGCAGGTTGCTTTTGTACCAATTTTCGGAGCAAGCATATCTACCCATTTTTTTTCAAGCATACCCATATCTGGATACAGTGCTAGGGAATGGATCCAAATGACTACAGTTAACCCAACTGAAGCAGAGGTCATTAACATTTTGATCAAGACTGGCAACAGTCGGACCTGTTTGTCGGAAGACTCCAAAGCTTTGACAGACCCCGATTCCTTAACATCAACCATCTGAAAATGCATATATTTGTGTGCATGTAAAATCATAACATAACACATTTTCACATGTTTACATCATACATATGGAGAAATGTTACAGATCGCCAGCCATTGACGCGCATTGTGACATAGCATAAAAACATTGATGTTAGCATCTGCAATAACTGACAACTTCGTGGGTTGCATGTACCGTTTTCAAAGTATTTCAGAAAAAAAAATTGTTGGGGAAAACAAATCAATTTTAAAGAGATTCAGACATATCCATTAAATAAAACATTTGAACCTTGCAGCGCGCAACAAATTGCAACAGAGGCCACTCGCTCCAAATTACGGAAAACCGGTTATCATGTTGGAAAAATGTGGAATCATGACGTCATAATTCTCAACCAATCAAACGGCGTTTCGAGAGGCATTGCGCAAGTATGTTTTGGTTTAGTAGCGTAGGAGACATAAATCCATAAATATATATGCATAAATCAGTCAAAAATATAGATATTGCCAAGATAGTCTAAGTATATTGCTTTAAGGATATTGCTTTGCTTTTTTTGGGGGTGGGCAGCGATCCATTCTTCTTGGTTCTTACGAATAATCTTTCACTTTTTAAAAAGGCGTTGTTTTTGGATAGCAACAAAGTTAAGGAGGAGGCTGGTGCGCTAGGGCCTGGGAGAGATAAGTCAGTCAAATATATAGATATTGGCTATTGCTTTGATTTTTTAGGGGGGCATCGTCCATACTTTGCTCTCCAATATATATTCAAGTTTTTAAATATATTTGCAAATTGTAATTTGGTGTGAAAAGAAAGGATTTTTGAAGAAAAAAAATCGAAATGATACAAAATGAAGATATATTGGAGAACCAAGTATGGACCATGACCCCGAAAAAATCAAAGCAATATCTATATTTTTGACTGATGTATGTCTCCCCAAGAAGTAAGTACCAGCCTCCTCCTTAACTTGGCTGCGATTCCAAAACACGCCTTTTTAACCCGGCAATGACTGGGGTCTGATCTGATCCAAACACCATTGACTGGGGGGTGTTTAAACGCCCCCTGGTTTTCTTCCGAACCAATGATCGCACGTAATTTGTATTCCAGACCGCTACTCGCCACCATATTGGGAAAAGTGTGCATCTTAGGAATTTTTACATGGGACTTGCGGCGGGACTCTCGAAATCGGGCCTTGGGTGAAATTAGCTAAATTGTCGTTCGGTACACCGGTCTTAACCCAGTTCACCCGGACACGCCACACGTACAAACTGGCGTTGGGCGTGCACCCAACGCCAGTTTTGACTGTGGCGTGTCCGATGTGAACTGGGTTTTAGTCGCAACATCAGTCCGAATGTTTGACCAAGGCGTATCATGGATCCAGGCCATATGATGTTACATGCTGTCTCAGTTTGGCTGGTGCTGCAGTGCTTATGCTCCCTCAAATATGCAAAATAAGATAAGTACGTTGCTATTTTTCTACTGTTAAAGATTGCGATATGCTTTTTCTCATATATTTATACTTAAAACTTATTTATTTGCATGTTTGCATGCATGTTTAACCCTCGCCCGGGTAGGGGGTGGATGCCACCCCCTCGTTTTTCCAAAATAACTCTCGTAGTTTTTGACCGATCGCGATGAAACTTTCATTACTATATTTTTGAACGATTTGACAAATACTCTGAAAATTTCGAACTTCTAACATTCATGACCCGTGACCTATGACCTATTTGTCAAGGTCATGCCAGATGAAACAGGCGTCCCGTAGTATCGATCCTTGTGATATGTGCAGTTTCCGAGTGTTTGACGTTCAGGAGCAAATGCAAAGGTATTTCCAGGTGACAGGCTGATTTCAAATTTTGGAACCATTTGACATAATTATATGTTTCACTGGGCCCTGGGGTCATGCGCTTCCGAAGGTCAACCGAGGTCACTGACCTCAGATGACCTGACGGCTGACATGACCGTGAAATATGGTAACTCCAGGATTATTTGTATTGTTTATTTCCATGCCCCTCTCCCAATCGTCTGAAATCGGTGAAAAGTTGGTGTTTTTGGCGTGACTTCATCCGTTCCGCTGATCAGCGGCGACGGCGGGACGGGCACAGGCTGACTGCGGGAAGCTAGCAAGCATTTGCTTGATTTGATCCAGATCAGGGGCGGATCCAAGGGGGGGCCAATCCGGCCATGCCCCCCCCCCAAAGCGAAAAAGGGTGGGGCCATCATGTCTTTTGCCCCCCCCCCTAGGACATCGGTGAATACCCACATTGTTCAATACGGACTGATGTGGTACTATTTGGTATTAACATGGTGAGTCTGTTACCCGAGGAAAGATAACATTTTATCGTTAAAATGCTTGTGAAGCAAGTCAAAATCCAGCTATTCAGCAATACAAAAACTGGAAAAATTTTCGGCGCCGCTTTGCGGCATCACACAAGTTTCGCCAATTGCTACACAAGATTAGGAAAATGAAAACATTAACTGTCATTAAGTGTAATGCAGAGGCTCTCTTGACGGTAATTTCCTGGCCCAGGGCCACTTCATACAATATTAACCTCGCTTACCGTTTTTCCAAACTTACGCACAAAGTAACGAAAGGGGAGGAACGTTGACAGGATTCACAAACTAAAATATACTCACAAAACAAAAAGCAATCATAGAGACGTAAGAACCCAGCATGTTGCCTGTCATGTGAGGAATTCTAACGGTATGCAATTTTTTAGGTTTCATCTATTTTGGGTGAACTTCAGGTCAAGTGAATGACCTAGACTCGATCAGTCAAGAATAACGTTTTTTTCTCCGTCAGAAACCTCAAAATGAGAAAATTAATCAATGTAAATAAAATGCTGGCCTTGACCAGTTTTGTCTCAGAAATACAGAAAATGTATTTATTTCGTCGGTATCTGGTCAAAAATAAGTCAAAAAAATGATTAAAAAAGACGTCTGAGTTTTCGTACACTTAGGGTAGGTCATCACTCAAATCACAAATTAGTTATTGCAAGTCATTGCTTTAAAAATTTTGGTTTGGGTATTTCTTCATATGTAGTTCTCTCATTTATCTTTGGTTTTTTCAAATCTTTGATATTTTTTTTTTAGTGATCCCCCATTTTTTTCAGTTATTAGGGTTGGAAACCCAAAATTTTGAAAATCGAGTTGGCCTTTCCTAATTAAAATGGCATTTCAGATCTTTGTCGCTTTCTGTTAGCAATTTGCTGCAAACTCTCTTCTTTTCTACGTTTTTTACAATATAGTACCGTCATTGTCCACCAAACTATATCGTCACAAAACGTCATTTTCTCCCAAATGGACTGAACCAATATTCAGTGAATTTTGCCAGGCATACGTATAATTTTTCAATCAAGCTAGTGAAATTCCAGCGAGATCGCGCCGCATGAGTAAAAAAGTTGATTTCATGAAGAAAACATCAGGAGTCTGTCAGGCCCCCTGAGGCGAGGGTTAATTATTCAAGCTGGCTACAAGATATAGCCATGGCCTGCCGAGTTCCGAAAAAGGCCGACTGCGAACGATATGGACCGTGGACATCGCCACTAAACACGTAAAGTACCTAACGATAAACCAAATGCGTAATTTTAACATTAATCACAATTAAAAAGGTTGCAAAGGCCGCAATGTTGCATGATGTGGCAAAAATGTTGCAAAGGCATGCACGCAGACAAAACAGATATACGTTTTTTCGTCATTTCATCCGACCCCCTCAATAATTATCGGTGACGCCCTTGCGAGTTGGTATGAGATAAACGTTATTATTGACCACCTACGTGTGTATATGCTACGGAAATGGTGTTCTGTGTATTTTAAAGTGCTTTTCCCCCGATTTTCTACCCAAAAAAACGAAAAGTTTTTTCCCGATTTTTTCCCCCGATTTTTTTTTCCGATTTTTTTTTTCGAAAAAAGTATTTAAAAAATCCGAAAAAATGTATTTTTTCGGAAAAAAATCGTATTTTTTAATCTTTAATGCCAAATAAGGTGAAAAGCCCAGATCCGCGAGAGAAAAAAAATGTGGTACCTTTTTGCCGGAAAAAGTTGCCCCCCCTCAAACCGAGGGGCTGGATCCGCCCCTGATCCAGATCCAGGATTGATCATGCCGTTGCTTGGCATTAATTTGGTCTCAGAGCTGGAACGATAATTATGCATCTCTACTCTGAACCAGGGCTTGCCATCGACTTCGACTCCGACCCAGAATCCAATCCCGACTCCGACTCCAGCCCAAACTCATTTGTACAACAAAACAGACCAACAAGGTCCCATAACGCTGTGATGCGTGCTATGGGGTGAACCGTACCTACGGCGTACAGTCGCCACTCATTTTAGGGACAACGGCACCACGACCACTCAGGGGCGTAGGCACTCATTTGAAGTTGAAGGGTGGTGGGGCAAGTCTACGCAAATTTCTGGATTTTACAGTCAATTTTCTAAAATTTGTTTTTTTAACTTTGGGGTCAAAAACAAACGCAAATTAAAACCCGAGATAGCCATTTTGTAGAACTCGCCATTTGGCGTGTTTATACCTTTTTATTTGCAATTTGCTTTACCTATAACTAGATTTTTTGGAATTTTTCCAACATTTACCTATTCTCGACCAAAAATGTATTTTTTCCCATCAATAAGTTTATTATGCTGAAACATATTCGTTCAGTACACATAATTCGACTTGGCGCAAAAGCTTAGAAGCTTAATTCAAGACGCCAACTCGTAACACACCATATTTACATCATCAGAAAATAACACAACCGCCACCGTATCACCGGTCATTGCGTGCAGCCAACCGATCAAACACCGCGTGCCCCGCCGGAGGAGCGGACCCATCCGAGCCTGCACAGGACTACGATTTAATTAACACCATGTCATGTTGTGACGTCGCTAAAATTGGTATAGATATCTCAAATTTGTTTAGACGCAACCGATAATTTTTCATAGATGACGTTAAATTGATGTACGTAAATGTACCTATACTAAGTTTCACGTCGATATCTGCAACGCTTCGGAAGTTATTCAGGAAAAACCGAGGGGAGGTCGAATCCGACCCCCTCTCCCAAGGACGTAGGAAGTAGGAACCGATTTCAAGTTGGTGTGGCAAAGGCAGGCACGTATAGCCAGGATTGTTTATCATCGAAGGGCCACGTCGGTGGTTTGTAGAATACAATTTCGCTCTTCGCCATATGTTATTGATGTTATTGACCGGGGGAGGGGTGGTAGGTTCGGGACGCCAGAGAATCTCATTTTATCTAGTGTAATCATTTATTTTTTGCTCAGGGGGTTATCCTCCCCCATGGCCCAGGGGCGTAGGTAATCACAATCCCCCATCAGAAAATACCATTCGCCACCACTGGGTGGCGACACTTTGTAAGCGTTGTCGGAGCTGCCGGCTATGTGCGCTATCAGGCGACGGTCTCTCCCTAGCTCCACGGGGTATACCGCGCTTCTTACAAAGCTCGGTGGTGCAGAGGAGCATTGATCAATATCAACCTCTCCAGCTCCACAAAGGCTTCATGTACTGGACCGAATACATACATGCGTATGTGTTGCCTTGGCTACCACATCACTTTACTGGCTCTTTTTCAATCACTTGAACGCATGTGCTTGGAAAGGGAGCAGAGAAACCTGTCGGTTTCGCGTCGAGTATACGGTGAATCAGTGAGTAAAGAAACAAACAGGCCACGCTCTGCGACATAATAATAAAAGGTTTGCACTTATCAGACTGATCTATTCCCAGTCGCTACGCGGAATTTCCACTTCAGGGGATTCTATGTATAAGTGATTGGCCGCAGCTCTGCTGCAGAGTGCAAAAGCAGGGCTCAGGACACCTGCAAATCGCAATTATAACTTGAGGCATGCCGAGGGCACTGCACCAAACCGATTATACGTTAGGTGTCGTCATAACACAGGCCAGTCAGTAATTTATGCAGTTGTGATTTTATTCCTGTCAATGTCTCGCAGACTGTCACGTCACAGTGCAGATTCAGTTATTCATTTCAGTGTGAGTTGAGATCTGCGACGACGGGACAATGGTCGTAAATTGCAGGGACGTAGCCAAGGGGGGGTCATGACCCCCCCCCCCTCTGAGCGAAATAAATTCACACTAGATAGAATGAGATTCTCTGACCCAAGTACCAAAATAAAAAAAAAAAATCGTTGGCAGATTCAGGGGACATAAAATAGGGGGGATTTTCTGATAACAAATATATGCTTTTCGTGATTGTTTGTTACGATATGTACGTCATATGTGGAATTTCTTCTGTAATTTGTCAAATTAAATATATTGCGCATAGGCGGATCCAGGTGAACATCGTGGGGCAACCATATGCGTAACGCCCTTTATTATCTTACTAATTTGAAGTTGGACCTTATTTGACGGGGGTATCGCCTTTCATTTTATATATATGTATATATATATATATATATATATAATTTAGGGTGTGTCATATTGCTATTATTTTTTTAAGAAACAAAACGGCCCTATGATATTCTTTTGCCCTGAGGACCCAGAAGAACGATACTGAAGTTCGTTTTCTCCAACTCGCTAAACAAGAGCGGCTCGGAGCATGAGAAGTTTGCCCNGTTATGTGCGCTATCAGGCGACGGTCTCTCCCTAGCTCCACGGGGGGGTATAACGCGCTTCTTACAAAGCTCGGTGGTGCAGAGGAGCATTGATCAATGTCAACTTCTCCAGACTCCACAAAGGCTTCATGTACTGGACCAAATCCATACATGCGTATTGCGTATGTGTTGCCTTGGCTACCACATCACATTACTGGCTCTTTTTCAATCACTTGAACGCATGTGCTTGGAAAGGGAGCAGATAAACCTGTCGGTTTCGCGTCGGGTATACGGCGAATCAGTGAGTAAAGAAACAAACAGGCCACGCTCTGCAACATAATGATAAAAGGTTTGCACTAATCAGACTGATCTATTCCCAGTTGCTACGCGGAATTTCCACTTCAGGGGATTATATGTATAGTGATTGGCCGCAGCTCTGCTGCAGAGTGCAAAAGCAGGGCACACGACACCTGCAAATCGCAATTATAACTTGAGGCATGCCGAGGGCACTGCACCAAACCGATTATACGTTAGGTGTCGTCATAACACAGGCCAGTCATTTATGCAGTTGCAATTTTATTCCTGTCAATGTCTCGCAGACTGTCACAGAGCAGATTCAGTCATTCATTTCAGTGTGTGTTGAGATCTGCGACGACGGGACAATGGTCGCAAATTGTATCCTGACTTCGGTAGGTATCCAATAACAGCCTACTGGGGATGTGGATCAAGCACAGAAGGTTATGCAGTTATTTGTACATAGCCTATTTTTCTATCTTAATCTTTAACAGTCTTTCAATTTGGTAATCCAGCACATTCTTTATCAATACAAAGTGAACGTACCTGCGTCTGATTGTTACAAAATTTAAAGGTTTCTTCGATATATTGTTTTATACTTGAAGAAAACACTGTTGTTTTTACTGTGGTATACCAATTGACTTTCTCGGCACATTTTGAAATGAATAAATGCAAGTTGGAGTCTTCAACTTGTACTGGGTGCTGTACCCAGTACAATTTGGGGTTTGAATTTTACTGGGTACAATGTACCCAGTGTACCCAGTGGTGGTTGCGCCCATGGCATCCCCTTCCCTTATCTACGTCCCTGGGCAAAGGGTAGGACAATGGTGCACAGGCGCGCAGACAGGTGTGTGGTGCACAGACACAGACATAAAGTGGTGTCCCGTGTCGAAAGGGGGTCCAGTCAAATTTTCTGATTTTGTTTACAAAAAGAGTACGGGAAACGTGTACTTTGTATCTAAAAAGGTGGCCCCGGATCCTGGGACCCCCTGGATGCGCCTGGTTGCGCCAACATCGAGGTCGGGGGTTTCAAGGTCCAAGACCACGTTATTGAACTAAAGCGCAATGAGTTAAGTATTTAATCTTCGCAAGCAATTGCTATTGATTGCACCACGGATTAACTTCGAATTCTGAATTTTATAACTTCGAATTTTTTCACGAAGGATTTTTATTCGCCGGGTGCATCAACCATCGGGTGTGTCGATGAAGTTGACAAGAAACATTTGTACTACATGTACATTTTCAATAATTAACTGGATTATCAAATGACTGATTGTAAAGGCTTAGCTAATCAAAACTGCTATCTCGAATTTTCAAAGTTTATTTAAATAAAAAAATAAAATCTAAAGACATTTGTATTGTTTTTTTACAGTATCTAAAAATATGGTTGCCCAAAACACGGCATACCTATGTGTGATTGAAACGTGTTCGGCAAATATGTGTACCATATTTCAAATTTATATCGTCAGAAATGAATGACTTATGACCTTTCAAAAGACAAGAATCGACCAATTACAAAAAATCACAATCACAAAAATCGACCATGCACAAAAATGCATTTCTGCCTTTGCGCTTTACTTCTATATCTATGGAACAAACAATGTGTTATAACTTAAAAGGATATTTTTCGTATTTTAGACAAAACAAAAGCACATAAATTGACGAAAACAATTTGATTTCCGTCAGAATCCAAGGGTATCATGCCATCTACAAAGCGTGTTCGTTGACATATATTTGCTTGCATTTCGGAAACCGAGTATATATGGACGACTGGAATGTTGGTGTGTCACCGCCACACCAGTCCCAAAGTTGGTGTGGCAGCTGCCACCCCTGCAACACTACTTCCGACGCCTATGGACATAAGGTTTGTATGCCAAGCATCCGTTTGAAATCTTCCTAACCGTTTCGACTGCACTTTTTGCTTCAATAAGTCACAAAATACATTTTACTGTGGCACTAGCTGCCAAGAAACTGAACATTTTTTAATCAAACTGAGTTTTATTTCATGCTGAAAATTGCTCGATGGACATGTCACATGTATTTATTTCAACGCTCATATGCTTTTCTCAAAAATATTAAAATTGTGCATAAGGCCGAAGTCGTGTCAGGATCGATGGAAGTTTAACCCTCGCCTTACTTTTCTCACCTTCGCCGTACGGGGGGAGGCTGACAGGCCCCTTGTTAACTTCCAAAGCAAGCAACATAGAGCAACCCGGTAAAAACTGACATGTTTCCTGTCATGTGAGGAATCTGATGGTATATTACTTTTTGGCTTCAGGTCAACGGGTGACCTTCCAGGTCAAGTGAATGACCTAAAATAGACCACGACCAAAAATAGTGGTTTTGCTCTATCCGTTGTAATGATTAAAGTTATGAACATAAAATGGTTTGGTTAGCGTCAAAATGTTTTTCGTTGAATTAGCTATCTGCCCATATATCGATTTTTAGGTCTGGGCTAGTTAATGACCTCTTAGGAACGAAAATGGTCACCATAGATGATAATTGTTATGAGCGAATAGCATTAGCAACCTCGACTCGATCACGTCCGGAAAAACGGTCAGAAAACATCAAAAGTAAGTGATAAATGTAAATAAAAATGCATTTTCCATACCATTTTTGGCTCCTGAATACACGAAAAGTATGTATTTGTTCGTATCTAGTCAAAAAGCGAAAATAAATACGTCATAAGTATCTTACACTTGGGATCCCATCATTCAGTCAAAAATAGAGATATTGCTTTGAAAATTTGGTCTGGGTGATTTCCAAACTCAGTTCTCTCACATATATTCCAGTTGTTATCTTTAAAAACTTTGGTTTTGTAGCATTTTTTAATCAGTTTTTGACTTTTTAGGGGTCAAAAAAACTTCTTTTTTTCGCATTTTCATTTAAAGAAAATAACACTTAACGTCCTTTCTGATTTCCGTTTCCAATTTGCAGCAAAACCCTATTTTCTATTATTTGTACAATGCTTACCGTTTTTTACGAACATGACGTCATCAAAACGACATTATCTCCCAAAATACTTCACCAATTTTTATGAAAATGTTAAAGAATATGCAGCACAATTGTTGTAAATTTAGCTACTGAAAATGTCAGAAAGATGAGTTTCATGTGTAAAAAGTAATTCAAGAAAAACCTCAGGGAGTGGTTAAGCGGGGGTAAATTCCAACCCTGAAATAAAATAGGTTTTACTAACGAGCAAATGCACACCTTATAATTTTAGAATATTGAATGAAGTTGATCTAATTTTATAAAGACGCTCTGGCTTTTATGTTCTGATTAATCGGCGCCCCTTTGCATCTTGCCCGTGTAAGTCAACAAGTGAACTTTAACGAATTTCTCCACCTTTTTATACATGCGATAAATCAGCACTAAAGTTTTTCCGTTGCCTGCTGTCACTGCTGGAGTGGGATTGGAAGGGGGGGCAATTAATTTCAGTTTGAGCACCCATAATCATTTTCATAAAACCACACCCCTGAGTCATTCCACTCCGACCTCAGCTCACTCTTATACTCCCTCTCCGTCTGTGGATCATTTCACTCCGACCTCAGCTCGCTCTTATACTCCCCCTCCGTCTCTGGATCATTCCACTATCTCCGTCTCTGGATCATTTCACTCCGACCTCAGCTCGCTCTTATACCCCCCTCCGTCTCTGGATCATTCCACTATCTCCGTCTCTGGATCATTTCACTCCGACTTCAGCTCGCTCTTATACTCCCCCTCCGTCTCTGGATCATTCCACTATCTCCGTCTCTGGATCATTCCAATCCGACTTCAGCTCGCTCTTATACTCCCTCTCCGTCTCACCTTATTCTGAAGCCACCTCCAATAACGCCTCTTATTCGCATCCCTGCCGTTTAGCCGTCCCCCTCCCCTCCCCAGCTACTGGCGTCAGCTGCGGCTGCCACAGCATCTCTCGCGGCCCGTCAATAACCCCCTATTGGATAACTATCATATCACCATTTGCCTAACACAATAAGGCGCAGTGGTGACCCGAGCGGCACGCTCCGGCTCTGTCCTGGCTGACTACTGATTGCCTCAGTCACCGTGACGGACGCTCTGGAGGGAGCGCGGGTCGCCACGGAGGGAGCGCGGGTCGCGACGGAGGGAGCACGACCTGCGCCGGAGGGGCTCTTGTCTCCCGCGCACGCTCAGTACGTGGCTGTCCGCCTGTATTAGGATGATGTAGCCGGAGACAGTGCCCGATGTCACGGATGTTTTTACGCGCCTTCATACAGCTGCCCTGTGATTAGCCTGGCCGGATTGTTTGCCGTGTTGGTGCCGCGCAGCTCGGCTAATGGCACGAGGTTGTCCTCGAGCAAACATGAGTAGCAGAAAACGTCTCTGGGATGCGCTCGGCCTTGTTGATTAGTTTGCACAAGGATGCAGTTATGCCAAGAGACAGACAAAATGTTTGTGTTCGTGCAATCAAGCTCTGTCTGGAATCAGCTCAAACACTATGATGAAGGCTAAAATAATATAAAGAAGAGTTATTCGCATTTATTAAAGAAATCGTCTCACGTCAAGCTGGTTAAGTTAACACTTAATCATGAGTTCGAACTTACATATTTGGCTTCTGAATATTCAAATGTATTTTGGTATCGCCTTGCCAGCCCGGAGGCTTCGACCCTCGGCCAGACTGGACGCTTAGACTGTGCCGCAGTACAGTAACGCATTACGGGATGGTCCGCGTTCAGGCGGTATATCACCGCCGGCCAGACTGGACGCTTAGACTGTGCGCAGTACAGTAACGTATTACGATGGTCCGCGTTCAGGCGGTCTTCACCGCTGGCCAGACTGGACGCTAGACTGTGCCGCAGTACAGTAACGTATTACGGATGGCCGCGTTCAGGCGGTATATCACGCCGGCCAGACTGACGCTTAGATGTGCCGCAGTACAGTAACGTATACGGGATGGTCGCGTTCAGGCGGTCTATCACGCCGGCCAGACTGACGCTTTAGACTGTGCCGCAGTACAGTAACGTATTACGGGATGGGTCGCGTTCAGCGGTATATCACGCCGGCCAGACTGGACGGCTTAGACTGTTGCGCAGTACAGTAACGTTATTACGGGACCGTCCGCGTTCAGGCGGTCTATTCACCGGCGGCCAGACTGGACGCTTAGACTGTGCCGCAGTACAGTAACGTATTACGGGATGGTCCGCGTTCAGGCGGTATATCACCGCCGGTCAGACTGGACGCTTAGACTGTGCCGCAGTACAGTAACGTATTACGGGATGGTCCGCCAGGCAAGCCGGCGGTGTATCACCGCCGGCTTGCCTGGCGGCTGGAGTGTCAAAACTAAAGATGTATATTCTACATAGGCTAGGAGCAGGGGGTTCGGGGGGGGGGCATGGCCCCTCACTTTTCGGTAATTTTGTGTGTGCTAAAATATATTCATGTGCTTGGTGAGGAAAGTTGTTGATGGCAAAAGGTTCGCCAAGACGAGAAGAGCCCAAATCTGCAAAGAAATCCTCCATAGGGGTTGGGTTACTCTCAAGACGAGATCAAGTTTCACTTCTCCCTCCACTTTTCGTGGCGTTCCTGCGTCCCTGATGTTCCACACTGCCTCGATGTGATGTGGCTAATTGTAAATTGCACTTAAGACACAAATTTGCAGAAGAGCAATGAGAAATACAGCCGATAACTAAGATACGTCATCATCAGCTCCTAATCTGCAAGCTGTTTGAGGGTGTTCCTGTATTACGCCCTTGCTAGCTTTACGTAGTTAAAGGAATATTGCCACCTCCGGAGGATTTCTAAAAGGCAGCTGAAATGAATAGTAGGGATTAACAATCATTTATGCTCTTGCTCACACTTGCCCAAAAGCAATTTGTCGGCACAAAATAAATAGATAAGGTTGGCCCCAGCTTTGCTCAGCACTAAATTAAAGAAGGCTGTTCTCATCCTGTTTGGCTGTCAAATTGGTGCTACTGATACGTGTCCAAGAAGCGCGCCTAAAGCCGAAGGGTACGAATTCGCCGAGACTTGCCCTTGAAAAGTCTATCAGTGTTATAAGGTAATGTCACTTAACTTTTACGGCCAGAAGTCATCTGACCATAGCGATTCTTGCTGTTTTGTTATGAAAAGAAGCTAAGGTTGTTAACAATACAATTAACTGCATACGCGTTTTAATTTTAAAGTTCATTGACTGATTGAATGGTGATGTTGAAATTGCAGTACTCAAAATAAAATTTTATTCAGCAAAGAAGTGATTCAAAATAGTAAGGAGGCCACTTCAATTTTACGAATGTTTGTAAATCATTGAATGTGCAAATGAATTTTTGTAATTAATGGGGAAAGCTTCGGGAACCAGACTTTGCACTTTGTAGGTGAAAGCGGACACGCTTAATCTACCAATTCACACCAAAAACACTGTAATGACCCGCGAGGTGGCACTATCTCTTTAATTTCTGAGTTAGGAAGACATTGCGCAGTGTGGCCAAACGCCAGTTTAGCATGAGTTCATCCGTAAATCGTAGTGCCTTTCGGTTTGACTGAAAATGATGCCAGATGACTGTTGGTGATACCATTAAGACGCCTTAATCGGCGAAGGACGAGCAAGCCCGTAAAAACCCGATAGCAAGATAATTGGTCTGCTGTCATCTCAGCTCCATTTACCTTTGCTTTTTTGCGCAAGCTCTGGAGCATTCTCCAGGAATTTTACAATTAACGGAATCTTTCCCGACACCGCTGGTGGAGGACTGTAGACTGCCCTGCTGATGTCAGTCGCCCACAGTCCTCACAGTCCTCCGCTGACGTCAGCAGGACAGTCAACAGTCCTCATCTGACATCAGCACGACAGTCCACAGTCCTCCGCTGACGTAAGCAGGACAGTCAGCAGTTCTCATCTGACATCAGCATGACAGTTCACAGTCCTCCTTTGACACTAGCAGCGACTGACGTGACGTCATCCACACACTGACGTGCCGTCATCCACACACTGACGTGCCGTCATCCACACACTGACGCGACGTCATCCACACACTGACGCGCCGTCATCCACAAACTGACGTGCCGTCATCCACACACTGACGTGCCGTCATTCACACACTGACGTGCCGTCATTCACACACTGACGTGCCGCCATCCACACACTGACGTGCCGTCATCCATACATTGACGTGCCGTCATCCACACACTGACGTGCCGTCATCCACACACTGACGTGCCGTCAATCCACACACTGGACGGCCGTCCATCCACACACTTGACGTGCCGTCATCCACACACTGACGTGCCGTCATCCACACCACTGACGTGCCGTCATCTCACACACTGACGTGCCGTCATCCACACACTGACGTGCCGTCACCACACCACTGACGTGCCGTCATCCATACATTGACGTGCCGTCATCCACACACTGACGTTGCCGTCAATCCACACACTGACGTTGCCGTCATCCACACACTGACATGCCGTCATCCACACCACTGACGTGCCGTCGTCTCACACCACTGACGTGCCGTCATCCACACACTGACGTGCCGTCATCCACACACTGACGTGCCGTCATCCACACACTGACGTGTCGCCATCCACACACTGACGTGCCGTCATCCACACACTGACGTGCCGTCATCCCCATCCACCGGCAATCGATATCAAACGGACTGTGCCTGCGCCACTCTGCGAGTATTTCCGATAGCGGTAAAAACGGGACAATATTAGCGCGCGGAACCGGCGGTCGTTAGCGACCCTCTGCCCCCTCCGCGGCCGCTTGGCGCCGCTCCAGCCGACCGTGTGCAAACGACCCGCAGAGCGCGAGAAAACCAGCGGGCTCCAGGCACCGGGTCGTTGGAGAAATGGTGTGCTGCTATGGGTTGGCTTACCGAGCGTTTAGGCAGAAGCGGCTGTGAAATTTAAATTATGGGCGGTAGATACCAGAATAAAGGACCAAGGTCATTTCCTGGTACCTGAATAGAAGACCAAGGTCATTTACAGTCAATTATATGATCTTCACCATAATGATCCAGATTTGGGAAAACAAACAATATTGTAAAGACATCAGACGAAAATGTGACCCTCTCAGTATTTTCGGAAATGTGCAGATGCCAGGCCAGCAGCACTCTCTATTTCAAGAATCCGTTTTTAAGTGTAGCTGGACAATATTTACTAAACGCACGTGCAAAAACAGACCTGTCACAAGCAATGCAACATGGTTCAAACTGCACAGTACCATTTCCGAACTAATTTATACAAGGGTTGCCGCGCCTGCATTCAATTCAGCTCCAGTTCGTACGTTCCACGCCACACATCGATGTCAACACGAGGGCCAGGCGCCGATAGGCTTGTTTACCGCGGCTCGCATCGATGCGCTAACGACCAGCGCTTCATCGCTGCCGGGCGACACGATCTCAGCCATCACACAACAGCAGTTGGCGGGCCACAGCAGCCGCCAGCCGGCCACAGAAGCTGCCAGACGGCCACAGCAGCCGCCAGTCGGCCACCAGCCGGCCACAGCAGCGACCAGCCGGCCACAGCAGCCGTCAGCCGGCCACAGCAGCTGCCAGCCGGCCACAGCAGCTGCCAGCCGGCCACAGTAGCTGCCAGCCGGCCACAGTAGCTGCCAGCCGGCCACAGCAGCCGCCAGCCGGCCACAGCAGCCGCCAGCCGACCACAGCAGCCGCCAGCCGGCCACATCAGCCACCAGCTGGCCGCAGCAGCTGCCAGCCGGCCAACAGCAGCCGCCAGCCGGCCACAGCAGCCGCCAGCCGGCCACAGCAGCCGCCAGCCGGCCACAGCAGCCGCCAGACGGCCACAGCAGCCGCCAGCCGGCCACAGCAGCCGCCAGCCGGCCACAGCAGCCGCCAGACGGCCACAGCAGCTGCCAGACGGCCACAGCAGCTACCAGCCGGCCACAGCAGCCGCCAGCCGGCCACAGCAGCCGCCAGCCGGCCACAGCAGCCGCCAGCCGGCCAAGCAGCCGCCAGCGGGCCACAGCAGCCGCCAGCCAGCCACAGCAGCCGCCAGACAGCCACAGCAGCCGCCAGCCGGCCACAGCAGCGTTTATCAACACCACAGGACGGAACATCGCTACGTCGCATCGTTTCCGACAGGCCGTCGATCGCGACGGGGGTGCACGGCGGTAGCGCTGCCAGCTGGCGTCGACGCACGCAGCGCACGTCCCGCTATCAGCGCGCGGACTTATCTCCAATCCTGCCATCCGGCCTCCGATGTATACCAGCCTGAGCACTAGCAGGTATAGTCGGAGACGCTGTCCACGCTGTCCGCGCCGGACCGCGGCCGCCGGCTTAGTTCGCCTTATCTCCGCCTTCCGGCGCCTTTCCTCGGCGCGGCTCTGCCACTTTGTGCCGTAATGACCGCTACAAAGGCGAGATAAAAGGCGACATAAAAGGCGAGATAAAAGCTCTTCGTCTCGGCGCGGCTGGCGAGCGCCGACGGAGACGACGACGCCCGCCTGGTGCCGCATATTGGCTTTTAGTGGAGCTGCATCGCACGCGTTAAGGAAGTCCCCGAACGGGATGCCATCGGAACTTGAACACAGACACCGATGGCATACGAGTTCGTATACATATAGGAATATATAATGACATGCATTCTGCATCGATTCATGCAATTATTCAGATGATTAGTAAGATTTGGAAACTGCGTCTGCCTTTTCACTTGTTGTGTATCTTATATTGCATTGGAGGAACAATAAAACGGACGGTGCGGACCTAGCTGAGGAGAAAACAACAGTATACTACCAAAGTCCATTCTTTTTTTGTTGGCAGCTGTGCCACAGGGTTGCCCTTCGGCTATGTACTAATGTGGTAACCAGCTTTACCGAGAAGATTCGTTAAATTGCGGCGAGGTTCATACATACATTGCTGCGGAAAAGCCGCTATAGTTTCAAAGCTGATTTACAAAGCACGATTTTTCACAATAAACGTTAATAAGAACCACAGCGCCATTGAGTCATCTTATGAAATGCGATTTGTGTAATATATGTCATTATTACTCTGAATACTTTGTGTTATTGCTGCTGCCTGCCACGTGCAATGCAATTAAGCTGGAATGTGCAGTGATCCTGCCGAACACAGTTTGGCTTACTTGAGCTAATGAAACATTATTATTGAATTATATGTTACGATTATATGAAACATACATGATTATTATGAGATTGACGAATCTCACTAGGCCCGCGCTGCTAAAGCAAACATTACTGCAAATAAAAAGCAATTACTTCTTTTTCAACGCCTCAGAACTGACACAATTATGATCTACCATTATCTTCATCGGTATTGGCACTGCGTTCCTGCAGGCTGCAAACATAAAACAGATTAAGCTATCAGCTTAGGATAAGTGTGAGCCGAGTACATTGTCACACTCATGAGTCAAATGAGCAAGTCAGAAGGCCATAGATACTAATGTACCTAAAAAGCTATCACTCCTTTTTAACTTATTGCTCCTGCTCTTATTAATGTTTTTTGCATGTGTGTTCCATTAGCTAAATCTGTGCTTGAGATAAAAGGGAATATTTCACCTTTCTGGAAGATGTCAAATATACGCTGGTTGCAGTAGAATATATGAAGTAAGTGCTGCTGAAAAACGATAGTGATATTGCATTTTTATCGTAAACTTTACTAACTTCATATATGTTTTGCTAGCGAGCACGAAGCGCGAGCGAGCCGTCACTGAATACCAGACTTTTCTCACATATAAGCGGCCGACCCAGCCCGACCCGACCCGACCGTAACGCTTTCTTAAAGCTTATTTCGTTGGAATCCCGCATCCGATTGACAAGCGATCTTTGCCATATGATAGCTATATGATTCAAGCACATTATGTTATTGACATGTTCAACTCACGTGAGACGAAACATGTCATGGCACGTTATACGTGCTGCGTCAGTGGTTTGAGGCATTATCCTGCTACAGCTGAGAAACGGCTGGACCGATTAAGCTGAAATTTGGTGTGTGGTTTGAGACCACACTTCTCCTTCTGGCAATGTTGCGCAGGTCAAACTCTGGGTCACACTGCACGTGTGCATGTTCACCTCTGTTCCGTCCACGAAAGTACCTACAAAATATGGTCGCAATACCGGTACCGGATCGATATCTCGGCAACCAAAAGTCGTAAGGACACGGGTTGAACAGAAAAGAGAGAGAGAGGGAGATAGATATGTGTAGAGAAACGATCCGCCCAACGAATGTACTGTAAGTCGATCAGTGGCGCGTGGCACGTGCAAAGTTACTTGCTATACGAACACAAATTCATGATTTAATACGTTTTCACGATTTAACCCTATTCCTTGCAGGGGGCAGATTTGCCCCCCCCGGTATTTTTTTGCCCGCTGCTTCTGAACCGTTACGTATATTGTTTTGACACTTTCGGACTTTTCCTAAATATGAATGACGCGTGTTGTGTCAAAAATTTAACAAAAAAAAAAAAAAAATCGGCCAGCTCCAGGCTCATGTTTTGGGGAGGTCGTTTCGAATGCGGTTGTGCGGCGCATACTTCCTTCGTAGTTTTTGGTGGAATAAAAGCGTCAGAAGCTATGCCACGTCATACATACTTAGATTATACATATTTGGGGGCAGAGGCGCACTCAGGTACATAAAATGGGAGGCGATATCCTCCGTCAATTTAGGCCCAACTTTAAATAAGTAAGATAATAAAAGGCGTCCCGCACATGGTGCCTCCCACGTTGTTTGCCTGAATCCGCCTATGCGCAAGTATATGTTGACACTGAGCCTTAGTCGGCTCGTCAAGCCTTAACGGCTTGTCCAGCCTTGGCGGCTTGACAAGCCTTGTCGCCAGACGCCATGTCACCTTGTCGCCTGTCGCCTATCCTGAATAGTGTATCGACCTTCTTCAGAAGATGCTCTGGAAACCGTCACCCTTGTTAGGGATGAAAGCACCATCTTCGCTGAGGTGACTAGATGACCAATCACCTACACTAGCGTCGCAGTGTGCCACATACCTAGGATGTGTGGTTTGACAATAAAGCTGTGTCAATACAGCCGGTCTCCCGTTGGCGATGCATTTCGGTCACTATGTGATGGGCTGTTCGGCGGCAGGTTGAGATATGGTGACAAGATTAGAGTTGTGTGTGATTAGATCAGTCACGTAGCAGCTACACTCCATATCATTTTGGAGGGGATTCTCGGTCGTGCAGTAACTCAACCAATTTCAAAACTGAAGGCATGTTTGAAGAAGAATGGGTGAAGAGAATGGTATGTCAACTGTGATTCGGAAAGCTTCTTTGTGCTTCTCATCACAGCTTTGATGTTTTCATAATAGCTTTTGTATTGGTTCTCACAAATCATTCACAATTACATACATGCAAGACCCAGTATCACAATAATATACAACCTCAGCACCAACAAAATTAACTACGCACATAGACACTAAAAAAATAGATCCTAGCATTTGAGTCAATCTGCATTCTTCTCAATAGTTCCACTGTTGCCAAATTACAAGCAAATTCTGTACTCGCCTTTCTTGAAATAAATAATACTCCTACTCAACAATTCATTAATTCATGCATTATTAATTATTATTCATCATTGTCATCCGATTCAAAGTACAATAATCTCTGCATCTGAACATTTAAAAACTGTGTTTTCTTCTGCACAGAACACAAAGACGAGTTTGAGGCATTAAAATAACTCATTTTTAATGCATAAATAAGGCTTGAAACAACGCGAAAAGCTTCAATTTGGACCTCAGCCTATCGCGTTAGCCTTTGTTTGCATTGTACTCGCAAGCGCAGTGGGTAATTTCCAGCCAAGGTTTGATAACTACAGGTCGTCTGACTTACAAAAACCAACAATCTTGAAGTGGCTGTCAGCCAATCAGTGGCAGCTCTTGCATATACCCCCTTTGGCAAATTCGAAATTTGATTGCTTAAAAATAGATTAGTTTTGAGGGAAATGACCTTAATAGTTAAGACATCTCAGTAACGTCCAAAGAAAATGGCTATCTCAGTTCAAAACTAATACAAAGGTGAAGTATTCCCTTAAAGACACAGAGCGATTACTGCAACAGTGACATCGTAAAAATATACCATAATATCAAACTCAACACAATCGGAAGTCACAGTGCATCTGTACCGTGGAAAGTCGTATGGTAACATCCCAGGTAACAGATACCATTGTAACAACGTTGTGAAAAATCAAGTTGGAATTTTACGTTTTAACGACGTTGCGACAATGTCGTCAATGTTATGAATAAAAAGTTGTATAAACGTCGCTGTAAAACGTTACAGCAACGTTGTATCGATACTATGTCACAACTTTGTTGTAGTAACTTGGGAAGAACAGCTCGCAATGTGGTACAATTATATAAATTGACCATATTCACCATCTTACTAAGATTAATTATTAACCACGTAAGTCACGTTAGCTATGCTTGCCAAAAGTAACGTTGTAGCAACGTTTTTTCAACGTTTTGTGTGCGTCACGAGGTAACGTTTTGACAACGTTCCTGGGAGTCTACAAAATTACACTATGACAACGTTGTGTAGTTGTGTTGCAATCTTGTCACAACGTAGCGACAACGTCAAATTGTTAGCTGGGATTCCGCAGCATCCAATAGTTTGATGCCAGTGCGTACACTCAGAAACACTTTTTAGGACTTTGTCTGAATTATCTTCCCTGAGAAAACTGCACGGTTTCCATTTCGAGACCTTCAATTTGATGGTCTTGCCTGCGAACTCTACATGGTCTCTACGTTGGTTGTTGAGAGTAAATAGTTTTCCGCTGACCATTTGAGTATCTCTGAGACCATCAGACAGTCAACGAATAAGAAAAGTCTGTATCCGACTGAGTATAGAACCCGAGGGATGTTTTGCAGCCAGCTGATGATAATCTTGACAATATCCCATGATTCTCACATGGTTGAATATATAATCCATGCAGGAGGCGCCACTGCTTTTTAGAGATGGCGCTGTGCTGTGTTCACTTAGCATGCGAAGGGTCCTGAGTTCAATCCTGGCTGGCGCCGCCGCTTTTCCATGTATTATCGATCAAAACAATTAAACTCACGCTGAGAAGTAAGAACCTTGACAAAAAGGATAACCCAGAGACCAAAATACCCCTCGCCAGTTCTCCGTTAAATAAGGCTCTGCAGAGACTAAACCGAACCCTGTATGGTCTCTGAGAACTCTCAAGAGTCTTCGATGTCTCTCAGTGTAGGTACTCCACAGTGAGAATGTTCATTCCTCGCCCTTTCCATCAGCAATATCGAGCCGTTTGGCTGCGCTGACCGCTGTGGATTGTGGATCACCATTCTGAGATGTCGGTGCGGTTCCAACTTTGGCGCCGAGCGACCCCCCCCCCGTCCTCCCCCTCAATAACACCATTAGCAAGTTGGAGCAGCGTGCGGACGTGCCACGAGCTCAAACCGCCGCATTGGCAGCTGGCTCTGATCAGATCAAACGCCAACTGGTCGCCCACGACTTGGCTGCGAGTAATTCCCTAGCTGCCGTTTCATCGATGCTGTAGGTATGCACTTATTGGAAAATATATTGATGGTTGAAGCTGGTTAGGGCTGTTTTCTGCCTATTACTAATCACAGAAGGAGCCGGATGTCAATTGTATTCAAATTGAGAAGCTGATTCGATGACAGGGAAAATAAGTTTCTAGACTCTTACTGGCACCCATATGCTAGGCAAACAGCAAACTCAAGCTTGCTGAGGAGCTTGCTGAGGAGCTTTAGCAGAAAAACAAATATAGCAACGCCTTACAACAACGCAAACATAAGTATGATGCACTATTACTTATCTTGAAACACAAAGTAAAATGTCAGGTGTGTAAAATTCGTCACATGTTTTGTCACGCACCTACATTCGTGCAAGAATCGTGCAAGAATCTTCGGTCACGTAACTCACCCGATTATTCTTCCGAAAACTAGCCCCAAGCCAGCACTTCAGGTTGCCGTGCTTGCTGGCCAAACGTCGGCCGCGTTCACCGGGTGCCTCTCTGACAGGTCGGAGTGGTGCTGTTTCTCCGCGGCCGCTCCGACCGGGTCGTTATCCGACCTGTCGACGACCGCGCGGGCGCGCCGCTGGGTGTTGTCTCAGAATGGAATGGGTGTTTGGTGCGGCCATCCGCGTCTGACGGCCGCCGCAGCCCTGGGAAATACACCCTGCGTCCATCGCCGGGCTGAGATGAAACACTCGACCATGGTCGCCGGGCTGAGACGGCACGTGCCGCTCGACCATGGTTGCCGGGTCGAGATGGAACACTCGACCATGGTCACCGGGGCGAGGCGGCATGCTCGACCATGGTCCCGGGCTGAGATGGAACACTCGACCATGGTAAGACCACCGCTCAGCTCAAGATCAACTATATAAATTCGACGGCCAAGTTAGCTCACAAAGAGTGTCCATAGATAGCTCTGAAGTGACGATCAAGGGTTCTATAAGAAGAAACGTCGTAGAGGATGATGGAAATGAAGAGTTCTGGCGGAACGTAGGTATATAAATAGAAACATTGGTGAGGTCCATAAATCTTATGGGTGATGTATAGATAATACTTAAAAGGAGTGTGCCTACTCACATCTGCCATGTGGAGTTGTTGACACTAGTCTAGATATTTTTTCCTGACTTTAGCCATATAATGGACTAGTTGCAGGTTACCTAACCCACTGTTTTTATGTATTTAATTGAACGCAAATTAATTATAAATATTTTATAGATTGTCAATATAATATAAATTCCTCAAAATTATAAGGATTTTAAATAATTATGTATATTTAAGTAATTTACTATTCTGCTCTCTGATTGGTCGTGATGTCAATAAGCAATAGTTCAGGCGCAATGCTACCTGAGGTAGTTTTTACCAATTTGGTTGGTGCATTTAATTTGTATTATAGAGGTTCAACGAAAAACTCACTCAGCATCACGTTAATCGCGTGGAAATCAAAGCACGTGATATGGCGGATTTAAGCAATTCGCTCATTTGAAATTCATGCAACTTTACTGAAACAAAACATACAACTTCAAAATTGTTGAAATTCTACCTTGTGACCAAATAATAATATTAACTCAGCTCAAAGACATTTTTAACGGATTGCTTACAGCGCAAACGGTCCGTAAGGATGATCTAGATATCTTTACATGCAAGCTCTGACCCCGGACAGAGCAATTTAAAAAACAGCATGAGGGCATTTGGTCGCATTTTGTAAGTAGTTTCTGGGACAGGTTTCAGTGAGGCAGCATTTGGATTTGAGCCCACTTACAGCTTCCTGTGGAGATACCAAACGAGTATAGGTGTTAAGAAGAATCTCCAGACCAAAGCAAACGTAAGACAGCCGTTTGGAACTGCAGTGCGGACCATCCCCGCCGGAGGTTACGCGTAAAGAGTCTTGGTGAGTTGAGGTGGAGGGCAGAGCTGTGCCTTCAGCCGACCGAAAACGGAGCCTATCCCGAACATTTGCTCTAGCGAGGATTATTAAAGATGACGCTTGTGTTTTGAACATAGCACAGCATAAATCTCCATGAATTTCTGAGTAGTTTGGTGTGAGCAGCAAGTCATAGGAAAGCGTTTAACCACATATATTTGCCGCGTGAAATTTAGGAAATAACATGCTTTTCCATAGGCATGCGCAATATTATTGCTAAATGACGTCACTACTTCAAGTGGTTTATAAATAATAAACTTTTACATACAAATATCTCTCGGAATATGGATTTTTATGCAAAATGATGTGTATCACGCTGATCAGCACATTTTTCTTCTTATTTTGCACAGATTCACCAAACAACCTGCAACTAGTCCATTCATTTATCCAGATTCACCCTAGTTGCTGAGATATTCCAAATTCTCCAAGATCATTCTGGCAGAACAAAATTACCGATATTCGCCAGAGAGCTTTCGCTACTAGAATCATTGCCCTTAAATTACAACGCTAGCATAGGGGAGAGTGCCCACCAGCGAACATGGTGCCTACAGTGAACAGGTGCCCCTCCAGCCTATATTAGTAATATGGTAATTACATTGATGTCGGTGGTAGTAGCTGACACTAAGCGATGATGTTTAAAGTTGTGAACAGCAATGGCTCCTCTCATTTGATTCTGTCAGGATACGAACAGTTAAATTATGTGTTTGCCGTTCGGTTCTTGTTTAGCGTTTTTTTGCTTTCCAGAAACGTTATTTTTTATATCAAGTGAAATTAACTTTAGTGACACCTTTTGCGATGTCCATTGAATGATGTAGGAGTCATAGTTTGCAACAGCTATGTAATTTTTCCCTCAATTTTTGTTTTGTTTTTAAATATGTTGCATGCCCACCAGTGACAGGGTGGGTGCCCAATAGTAAGCAAATATTAACTAGTGGATATTCCTTTAGGAAAACCTAAACTTTTCGACTGTGAATGCAGGAGATATATTGGTTAGGCTGATTAACTCCACGAAGGGCTCTACGGCCAGGACCAAGGGAATATCACGTTCCATGAGGACCCACTCTTGTTACAATATTTAGAGTTGTTGTTTTATTATTGTCAAGTGTCACAGAGATTGTCAAGTGTCGAGTGTCAATGCATTGTCAACAAGCATCAAGTGAGCATCAGCAGAAAACCCCACCGCCCACCTATTCAGTATTCATGGTGAAAGTCCCCTATTCACTGATTGAATCCCCCCTGTTCACTGGTGGCACCTTCCCTGTTTACTGATGGATACCCATGCCCACCAGTGAACAGGAAGATCCAAAAAAGGAAATTAATTTATGACTCACATTTTGTATTAAGTTAAATTAATTTGCTTATGGCTGTTCCTTGGTAGTAATGTAAGGAATTTATACACAAAGTTTCAGATCTCCAGGACAAAACGCGAAACCAGTAGACTGATTTTTCAAAAGAGGTGTTCGCTGGTGGGCACTCTCCCCTATATTGTTAGCAGTGGCTAATAGAAAACAACTCGTGAGCACTGATAGCAGCTGCCGAACAGAGCCTCGATAACTATTTTTCATTGTTCGTATGGGTTTGCTTTTTGTCTTTGGAGCGCCATTGTAGGTACCATCTTCGTTACTCTGTTTATAGTGGCGATCGTTTATGAGTTTTGAAACAAAACAAATGCAAAACAGAATATAAGTAAAATTTCAACTTAAGGGGCTCCAGACGTGAATTTTATCGTAACCAGTGGTCAAACCAATAGCTTCTTGCCGTAATAAAAATATATTTGACATTTCAAAAGAGTATGCAGACTTCCTTTGAAGGTTTAAAATGTCTTACGGCCGTTTTGTTACAAACATATCATCGCGTGATTTTATTGTCTCGTACTTTCTTGTCTTTTAATCATATTTATATCATAATCAGTCATATTGATGCAAAAACCGTAACTAGTCTACTTCATTTCCTGCTTTGTAAATCTTCATTGCGAAAATGTATCATGCTTTTCACTGTGAGCAGCGGATTTCAAGTAGCACAGGCCAGACTGTTGATTGTGCTTAGCCGATTGTGCTTTAATGTCTGACGTGCATGACTATCAGAAAAACGATTGCTTTGAATATGCAGATAGCAGATACTTATGGTTTACAAGTATGAAAAAATATTCAGAAATCAGAACATGTATTATTCATCTTCTGATAAATGATGCGTCGGCTGCGCCTTATGACGTGGTCTGTTAAAAGCACCCACTACTATTTAAGAACAATCTGAAATTATCACACAACCTTGAGCTTATTTATTCAAATGCACGCTTGCATGATTCATTGCACTCATCAGAGTCGCTTGTCTAGCGCATACAAACACGGTGGACGCCTCTTTATCGTAATGTCGGACGTTATTACCGAGCTGGTTACCGCCCGCCCGTGCGTGCGAGTCTCCGCAGTTCCTCAGCCGGCCGCCAGGGGCGCTGCCTGCCGTACGGTGCCGGCCGGCGCCGAGAGGAGGCAGTTTGGCCTGGGTGTGACGAGAGGGAGGTGCCGCCGACGACCTCGCAGTGCCGGGACTGTCTGCCCCGTCACACGTGTCGGCCTACTGACCGATCGACATGCTCTCCGGTCTGAAGTGGACTTAAATTGGTCGCAGATTGGTGCTGCAGTGGACTTAATTGGTCACAGATTGGTGCTGCAGTGGACCGTCGAGCAACGATAGGACGTTTTTGGCTCGGTATGAGACTGCAGGTGGTGGTCCTGCATTGACGGTTGTCGCCCTCACGCTCCGATAGCGGCTGAAAATGAAGCGAACGACGCTGGTGCTTCTTCTAGCAGTGCAAGTGAGCTGGAGCGTATGTTCAGGTGAGCTCGATGGGATTTAACAGGCCTGCCTTTAAATATTGTTTGGGTAAACAACAACCACGCTGTGAGTAAATATAGCTCATATCCACGCACAAATTCTTCGGATGAACTTAACGATACAATTTTTGAACGGGGATGTGTTGATCCTTTTGAAACTTTCTTCGACACCAGTTATAATTGTTAAAATTGGAAACGAAATTCCAATGAAACTTCCGACACGTGTCCCGGATACTGTGCGATTTGGCTATGGAGCATTCGTTTAATGAATCTTTATGGGAGTGTCATCAACTGTCGATTTATGGCGGCAATGACACCATTTCTCGCATGGAACTCGAAGAAAACTGGAACAGCTTCAGACATCCATCGACTTAATTAAGTTGGATTTATGTCTGTTTGATTAAGCAGGGTCTGGATGATTGTTGAATGCTAATATCCACGAGGAGTCGAACAGTCTTCGGTTTCAAGGTCACACTTAATTACCGTCGGGTTTCAACAAATCACACATATCGCTTCGTTTTCTTTTTAGCATTTCCATTATTATGCGACTCCGACAGTTTTGGAAAATTTAGAGATCGTAAAAATGTCATCGTCTGAAGCATATGTCTTCGCTAATTTTACTAAATATTCATGGTGTTAGAAAAGATGGAACAAAGCTGAAGAAACCCGTTCAGCTGCGACAGGGACAAATGAGCATGCATACATGAATAAGCTTCTAACAAAAAAGGACTAATTATACCATTAACGTTCCTGTTATTAGCCATTTTGAACCCCGGCATTCTTACGTGCAATTGTGCCAGCTATAAAGGTCGTGTTCTTTCACGAAAGGTTAGTCACTTGAATGGACGTATTGAATGCATGGGCATGCGGCAACTCACATGCGGAGCAATTTTCGTCAATATAAGGAATTAATGCACGGCCAAGTACTTTTGATAAATGAGAATTTGTATAACCTCTCGGAGATATTTCAACAATGGATGCAAATTATGGAGTTGAACAAATCCAGAGATCAAGCTTAATGGCGCTATCATCTTGATTTTACAGTAAATACATTTAAATGAGATGCAAATGCATTGAAAGCGCCCGTATCGTGCTAAAAGTGTTGTTAGGCATGCAAATGATTGAATAAAATACAATGATAGTCTGCTTTGCCTTCGTAGATTGAGAAAATCAGGTGGTGCTTATGGTTGCAGTGACCGAAGATTTGCACATATTCAAAATGTATTCAGCCCAGCTGCATTTGATTGTATTACATTACAGCTAACATCACATAAACAAATTGGCCAAAAATCGCTGCATGTTTGTCAATAACGATGATTATAAAACATCTGATCAGTCCATAAGGCTTTATAGATGAGTTATTGTCGATCAAAAATGGTTATATTGCTGCCATATTGCTTATATTGCTGCCATCGCCATAAAAATATACAATAGCCGGTGAACTGCGTAATTTCTGAGTAATTATATTGATAACATGAGTTTAAACATTACAGTTGCTATGTTATTTATCTATGATTATTTCCGTCAGCAGATATGCTAATCCAATAACATTAGCCGGATCAAACCTCTCCGCTCCCCTCGGCTCGAAATAAGGAGTCATATGAATCACAGAGTCCGGACATAAGGTGAAGCTCACACCACTCACCTGGTTCACTCACCTGGTTGGGTTCCCCTTACTGAGTATTGACTTTGGACAGGAAATGAAGGAAGGAACATAAAAGGACCCTAACGAAAAGACGCGCCAGCCCCGATCGAGAGTACAGTCGGTGTAAAGAGCATATTCAAATGGCTGGAATTGGGCCCTTCATTATGTTTCACCTACAAGCTAACATGCCACGCTCATAATCGATACAGACATTTACAAAACCAATGAAAACAGAGTGGGAAACAATTGAAGCGTAGCGATATCTGATAACACATAATCATGCCAGTCACTCGACATATCCGAACAAAACATTCCCAGTGTTTCCTCTAGTGACTTTTTGAAGCATGATAAGCTAGGCGCGGTTACAACATATTGTGGTAAGGAAATTCCACATAGACACGCAACGTACATTGAAAAACGCTTCTAACACGGATACAGGAGTCGGTGTAAAGTTTTATAACAGTGACCCCAAGTACCATGTGGGGGGACTACTTAGAACAAGATGCGAACTAGCAAGGGCTCTTTCCCATGAACTTCCCCTCTTCCCATTCCCGGTCGGTAGAGAAACTGATAAACATGGACGTAGTAGTTAAATTAGTGGCGTTAACAATGGTGTGTCATTTCTCATAAATGAACAACGTTTGGAATATCTTCACGCGTTTAATAGGATTCCAGACTTGACCACAATCAAGATTAAATTGCCAAATCGGGCAAAACCATTTCACTGTCGCTTGATGCCAGCAAAACATCACACATAGAAACAGCATTTCCTTTATCAGAAAACTTGCTTGTTACGGCACATCAGGCAATAATCGCGTCGTATTGAGCACCCAGTATCCACCACCGAGCCCAATGCGGTGAGTGAAGCCAATTCTGGCCGCTCTCCTCTCCTCCTCTCTGGCGGTCCTCCTCTCTGGCGGTCCTCCTCTCTGGCGTCCTCCTCTCTGGCGGTCCTCCTCTCTGGCGGTCCCTCCTCTCTGGCCGCTCCCTCTTCTGGCGGTTCCTTCCTCTCTGCCGCTCTCCTCTCTGGCGTCCTCCACTCTGGCGTCCTCCTCTTCTTAGGCCGCTTCCTTCTGGCGGTCCTTCCTCATCTGGCGTCTCCTCTCTGGCCGCTTCCTCTTCATGGCCGCTCTCCTCTTGAGCGGTCACTTCCTCTCTGCGGTCCTCCTTCGCGGTCCTCCTCTCTGGCGGATCTCCTCTCTTGGTTCCTTCCTCTCTGGCGGTCCTTCCTCTCTGCGGCTCTCCTCTCTGGCGGTTCTCCTCCTGGCCGCTCTTCCTCTCTGCGGTCCTCCGTCTCTGGCGTCCTCCTCTCTGGCGGTTCTCCTCTCTGGCTCGTCTCCTCTCTGGCGGTCCTCCTCTCTGCCGCTCTCCTCTCTGGGCGGTCCTACCTCTCTGGCGGTCTCCCTCTCTGGCGTCCTCCTCTCTGGCAGAGTCCTCCTCTCTGGCGTCCTCCTCTCCTGCGGTCCATCTTCTCTTTGCGGTCCTCCTCTCTGCCTGCTCTCCTCTCTGCGTCCTCCTTCCTCTCTGGCGGTCCTCCTCTCTGCGCTCTCCTCTCTGGCCGATTCCTCCTCTCTGGCCGCTCATCTCATCCTGGCGTCCATCCTTCTCTGGCGTCTCCTCTCTGGCCCGCTCTCCTCTTGGCGTCCTCCTCTCTGCCGCTCCCTCTCTGCGTTCCTCCTCTCTGCCGCTCTCCCTCTGGCGGGTCCTCCTCTCTGGCGGTCCTCTCTCTGCCTCTCTCCTCTCTGGCGGTCCTCCTCTCTTGGCCGCTCTCCTCTTCTGGCGTCCTTCTCTCCTCTCTGGCGGTCTCCTCTCTGGTGTCCTCCTGTCTGGCCGCTCTCCTCTCTGCGCGCGATTCCTCCTCTCTGGCCGCTCTCCATCTCTGCGACGGTCCTCCTTCTGGCGGTCCTCCTCTCTGGCTTTCCTCCTCTCTGGCGCTCTCCTCTCTGGCGGTCCCTCCTCTCTGGCCGCTCTCCTCTCGGCGTCCTCCTCTCTGCGTCCTCCTCTCTGCGTCCTTCCTCTCTGGACCGCTCTCCTCTCTGGCGTCTCCTCTCCTCTCTGGCGGTCCTTCCTCTTGTCGCTCTCCTCTCTGCGGTCCTCCTCTCTGGCGGTCCTCCTCTCTTGGCCGCCTCCTCTCTGGCGGTCCTCCTCTCTGGCCGCTTCTTCCTCTCTGCGAGTCTCCTTCTCTGGCGATCTCCTCTCTGGCCGCTCTCCTTCTGCGGTCCTCCTACTGGCCGCTCTCCTCTTTCTGGGCTCCTCCTTCTCTTGCCGCTCTCCTCTCTGGCGGTCTCCTCTCTTGTCGGTTCTCCTCTCTGGCCCGCTCTCCTCTTCTGCGGTCCTCCTCTTTGGCGGTCCTCCTCTCTGGCGTCCTCGCTCTCTGGCCGCTCTCCTCTCTGGCCGCTCTCCTCTCTGGCGGTCCTCCTCTCTGGCGGTCTCCTCTCTGGCGGTCCTCCTCTCTGGCGTCCTCCTCTCCTCTCTGGCGGTCCTCCTCTCTGGCGGTCCTCCTGGCGGTCCTCCTCTTCCTCTCCTCTTCTGCGGTCCTCTCTTTGGCCGGTCCTCCTCCTGGCCGCTCTCCTCTCTGGCGTCTCCCTCCTCTCTGGCGGCCTCCTCTCTGGCCGCTTCCTCTCTGGCGTCATCCTCTCTGGCGGTCCTCCTTCTGGGCCGTTCTCTCTGGCGGTCCTCCTCGTTCTGGCCGCCTCCTCTCTGGCGGTCCTCCTCTTCTGGCAGGTTCTCCTCATCTGGCGGTCCTTCCTCTCTCTGCCGCTTCTCCTCTCTTGGCGTCCTCCTCTCTGGGCCGCTACTACCTCTTGGCGGTCCTCCTCTCTGGCGCTCTACCTCTCTTGCGGTTCCTCCTCTCTGTGCGGTCCTCTCTCTGGGCCGCTCTCCTCTCTGGCGTTGCCTCCTCTCTGGCGGTCCTCCTCTCTTGGCCGCTCTCCTCTCTGGCGTCCCTCCTCTCTGGCGCTCTTCCTCTCTGCGGTTCCTCCTCTACTGGCGGTCCTTCCTCTCTTGGCGTTTCCTCCTCTCTGGCCGCTTCTCCTCTCTGGCGGGTCCTCCTACTCTGAGCCGCTCATCCTCTTCTGGCGTCCCCTCTCTGGCGCTCTCTCTCTGCGTCCTCCTCTCGTGGCCCTCTTCCTCTCTGGCGTTCCATCCTCCTGGCGGTCTCCTCTCTGGCCGCTCTCTCTCTGGCGTCTCCTCTCTGGCCGCTCTCCTCTCTGGGCGGTCTCCTCTCTGGCCGCTTCCTCTCTGGCCGGTCCTCCTCTCTGGCCGCTCTCCTCTCTGGCGGTCCTCCTCATCTGGCCGCTCTCTCTCTGGCGGTCCTCCTCTCTTATGCGGTTCCTCCTTCCTGGCGGTCCTGCCTCCTGGCGCCTCTCCTCTCTGGCGGTCCTCCTCTCTTGGCGTCTCCTCTGCCGCATCTCTCTCTGGCGGTCCTCCTCCTCTGCGCGCTCCTCCTCTCTGGCGGTTCCTCCTCTTGGCGGCTCCTCCTCTCTGGCGGTCCTCCTCTCTGGCCGCTCTCCTCTCTTGGCCCGCTCTCCTCCTGGCGGTCCTCACTCCTCTGGCGGTCCTCCTCTCTGTACGGTTCCTCCTCTTCTGGCCGCCTCCTCTCTGCGTCCTCCTTCTCTGCCGCTCTCTTCTCTGGCGGTCCTCCTCTATGGCGGTCCTCCATCTTCTGGCGCCTCCTCTCGGCGGCCTCCTCATCTGAGGCCGCTCTCCTCTCTGGCGGTCCTCCTCTCTGTACACGCTCTCCTCTTCTGCGTCCTCCTCTCTGGCGTCCTCTCTCTTGGCGTCACTTCCTCTCTTGGCAGGTCCTCCTCTCTGGCCGCTCTCCTCTCTGGCGTCCTCCTCTCTGCCGCTCTCCTCTCTGGCGTCTCCCTCTTTTGCCCGCTCTCCTTCATCTGGCAGGTCCTCCTCTTCTTGCGGTCCTCCTCTTCTGGCCGCTCTCCTCTCTGCGAGTCTCCTCTACGGCGGTCCTCCTCTCTGGCCGCTCTCCTCTCTGGCGTGTCCTCCTTCGTCTGCGCTCTCCTCGCTGGCGGTCCTCCTCCTCTGGCGGTCCTCCTCTCTGGCACGCTTCTACTCTCTGGCGGTCTCCTCTCTGGCCCCTCTGCCTCTTCTGGCGTCTTCCTTCTGGCGGTCCTCCTCTCATGCCGGCCTCCTCATCTGGCCGCTTCTCTCTGGCCAGCTCTCCTCTCTGCGTCCTCCTCTCTGGCCGCTCTCCTCTCATGCAGCGGTTCCTCTCTCTGGCCGCTTCTCCCTCATGGCCGCTCTCCTCTCTGGCCGCTCTCCTCTCGCGGTTCTTCCTCTCTGGCGCTCCTCCTCTTGGCCGCTCGGCCTCTCTAGGCGGTCCTCCTACTCTGGCCGCTCTCCTCTCTGGCCGCTCTCCTCTCTGGCGCTTCCTCTCTGGCGGTCCTCCTCTCTGAGACGGTCCTCCTCTTGCGGTCCTCCTCTCTGGCTCCTCATCTCTGGCCCTCTCCTCTCTGGCGGTCCTCCTCTCTGGCGGTCACTCTCTCTGCGGGTCTTCTCTCTGGCGGATCCTCCTCAGCTGGCCCGCTCTCCTCTCTGGTCGCTTTCCTCTCTGGCGGTCCTCCTCTCTGTGCGGTCCTTCCTTCTCGGCTCGTCCTCCTCTTGCCGCTTCTCTCTGGCGGTCCTCCTCTCTTGCGTCCTCCTCTCATGGCGGTCCTCTCTCTTGGCGGTCCTCCTCTCTGGCTGTTCCTCCTCTCTGGACGGTCGGCTCTGGCGCTCTCCTCTGTCATGGCGTCCTTTCCTCTTCTGGCCGCTTCCTCTCTGGCGGTCCTCTCCTGGCGGTTCTCCTCTCTGGCGGTTTCCTCTCTGGCCGGTTCCTCCTCTCTGGCCGCTCCCTACTCGCGCAGGTCCTCCTCTCTGGCGGCTCTCCTCTCTGGCGGTCCTTCCTCTCTGGCCGCTCTCCTCTCTGGCGGTCCTCCTCTCTGGCGTCCTCCTCTCTGGCGAGTTTCTCTTGCGTCCTCCTTCTCTGCCGCTCTCCTCTCTGGTCGCTCTCTCTCTGGCGTCCTCCTCTCTGCGGTTCCTCCTTCGGGCGGTCCTCCTTCCTTGGCCGCTCCTCTCTTGGCGTCACTCTCTTCTGGCGTCTCACTCTCTGGCGGTCCTGCCTCGTGGCGTACGCTCCTCTCCTGCGGTCCTCCTCTCTGGCCGGTCCTCCTCTCTGGCGGTCCTCCTCTCTGGCGCTTCTTCTCTCTGGCAGGTCTCCTCTCTGGCGCTCTACCTCTCTGGCGTCCGCCTCTTCTGGCCGTCCTCCCTCTGCCGCTCTCCTTCTCTGGCGGTCCTCCTCTCTGGGCCTTACCTCTGCGGTCCTCTCTCCTGAGCAGGTCCCGCTCTCTGGCGTCCTTCCTCTCCTCTCTGGCGGTCTCCTCCTGGCGGTTCCTCCTCCTCTGGCCGCTCTCTCCTCGCTGGCAGTCCTCCCTCTCTGGCTGTCCTCCTCTCTGGCCGCTCTCCTCTCTGGCGGTCCTCCTCTCTGGCGGTCCTCCTCTCTGGCGTCCTCCTCTCCTCTCTGGCGGTCGCAGCGCCATACAGCTGTCCGCGAATAGATCCGACTGACTGAGCGCGCGTCGACAGCTCGGCCGACAGGTCCGGCCTCACGTCACGCCTGGTCGACAGGTCCTCCGTCCCCGCCAACAGCATCACCGCAGTCACCGCGCCGCTTCATCAGAGGCGTCATCCCGTAGTACCAGCTCCTCTCCGCCTGCGCACCGCTCCGTTCACCGGTCACGGCTCCGGGGAGGGCGGCCCTGACCCGTCACTGCGTCCGGGCGCCGGAGCGTCCTCTCCCGGCCCGGAAGGCGCCCGGTTCCGGTACCGCTCATGTCTCCGTCGTCGTTGTCGTCGTCGTCGACGTGGCGGTGGCGGCGGCGGCGGCGGCGGCGGCGGCGACACGGGCCTTCTGGGCGGCGCGCCCAGTGGACGACCCACTTGGAGCCCAGGGGCGAGGCGGGCAGATGGGCGGGGAAGTCTGGCGGAGGGCCGGCTCGAGACGGAATTCCGTCACAAAGGCCGCGTCGGTGACGGGAAGCAGGCGGCCGGCTCCGACAGGAGGATCGTCGGCTACGACGGACGGGACGCTGACGGACAGTGGGCTGAAGGAAGCGGGGAGGGTAGGGTAGGCAGGGAGGTCCTCTGCCCCACGTGGTGGCAGTGAGATTACCGGCTATGCAGGCTGGCTGAAATAGATGGTTTCATAAAGGAAGCCAGAAGCGGCAGTTGCGACTCTTTTCCTTTAAGAATAGCTGGATTTATATTTGAAATTGCACTGCATAGCATGTATTCATCAGATTTAAAGGTAATTAAAAATAATACTCAAATATAATGATAAATTACGACTTTAAAAAATGAAGTCCTGTTTTAAGGTGGGATTTGTAGAAGTGTATTCAACGCTCGCCAAGTTAAGGTGGTGCAAGGTATTAATTTCCTAGAAGAAGAAAACAACATAGCGCGTTTATACATAACAAATATGAGTCGCAATCGCTGCAGCCGAAAATCACTGCTTCTTTTATTACGTCACGATTAAGTTGTTTTTCTCAGAACACGTACAAACTTTCTCCGGTGTCACCATTTCGTAATCTCCATCAATACAGGTGAAGGACATTCCGAGGCTCAGATCCCAGGCTAATTGCGCAAATTGACCCATCCTATTCACCAGATTGCTAAGGACATTTATCGGGTCCTGGGGGTGGACATTAGCGTGATCCCAATTGCACATAATTGTGCAAATTATGCGCTCTATTCTGGGTGCCGCCATCTGTTTGAATTTGCTCGCAGCCGCGGCTGAGGAATGGGTTGGAATTACAGTGTATCCGCCCCAGTGCGTGACCTTTGACGCACTTCTGACCCCATCTGGAAGACAATTTGTGGCGGCTGGTGGGACCGATCCGCGAAAGAGGACGACAGTGAACCCATAGAGCGATGAATCGACCGTCACCCACGACGGTCACCAACTATATTCGGACTGTTTTCTCTGACCCGATAGTCCGCTGCCAAGAAATCTACCGCGGCTCCCGCGCTCCAAAGTGGTCAGTCAGATGTATGTTGGGAGATCGGCAAGCATCGATTTACTGAGGAACACTGAGAATGCTGACCACCTGACGTGACACGGCTCGACCCTGACATGACACGGGTCGACCGTGACATGACACGCGTCTCCGCCGAACGTAGCCTCTTCTTTCTCGGATGTTTTCTGTCTGCCGGTAGCGGAGCCAGCGCCAAGGACGGCAGCCGTCACACATTCCCATACCTTTTTTAGAAAAAGCGCGGCCGAAAGCAAACTCGTGGACCGTCCCTGGGGAATCTTTTGATAAATGTTGTCTGGTGCATCGCTGGCGCTCTCTGCCCTTGGCTGGAAGACGGCTGAACCCAAGATTACTTTACTAATAAGGCTTACTCACGAGGGAGACACGACTCCTAGAGTTACGTCACCTCATTTGTCTTTCATTTTTGCAATATGGTAGCAAATAAACAGAGGCGTTTACGGCGCGGCGATTCTCGTCATTCATCTTCAAAAATATCGGTAGATATATACTTGGCGCATGTCCGGTTTTAAAACCATCACAGATTTGAAAGTAGCAGCATGGCAGGAAATCAAGAGGTATAAATGTTAGGCTGGCCGACGCTTTGCTTGCCCGGTCGCTGGCAAGGCGGGCGCCGGTTCGCGGAATAAGGACGCGAGTAAGCGCGAGGCGGCGCGTGGCGGCCTGCGTTATGTTTTACTGTCTATAGTATCTATCAAGGTTGTTTAATAAATGAAATAAGAGGTATATATGTAATGACACCTGCTTATGTTTTCCCCTGTTAATTTCAGTCGAAGCTAAAACAACTTATAAGTAAGGCGCCGTAGTTGGCGATGAACGAGCGAGCGCGAAGGAAAAGAATGGTTAATATTCAACTCGATATGACAAGAAGTTGCTGAGATGCAAAAGAGGTGTGCATGTGCGCACGTAGAGAAACACTCCACCCCTGACTTGTTAGAAAGTAGCGGCTGAGAGGTCTCTAACTACACACCAATTTTGAACGCAATCAGCTCAGCCGTTCATAAGATATAGAATAGGGTGTGTACGTACTCATGTGCAGAGGCACCCCACCGCTACCTTGTGGGAAACTGGCGGCTGGAGGTCCCTATCCAGTATCTACACACCAAATTTAAACTCAATCGGCTCAGCCGATCCTAAGATATATAATAGGGTGTGCACGTGTGCACGTGCAGAGTCACCAACCCCTGAGTTTTGGAAAGTTGCTGCTGAGTGGTCCCCAACCACTCACCAAATTTGCACACAATCTGCCGAGCCGTTGCGGAGTTCTTGCGAGAAAACACTTTTCATCATCTTCACGCGGCACGCGCCACGCGCAGTGGTAGTTACTCACATGAGTCGGCACTGGTCTAAAAAAATTGTTTGGATGGGGCTGCTCGGCAAAGAAGCCCGCTTGTCAATGGGACGGGCGTTTGCAAAGATATTAGCTCCTCAAAAGGGTTGCCACGGGCCGGGCCGGGTATATTCATATTTTTTCCCATACACCTATCACGGAAGGACGAGCAAGCGCTTCGCGCTCGCTCGTTATCATCAAGATCTTAAAGGTGTGAAACAGTAAGTACCCTCGCCGCACAACGGAATAAACAATGCTTGTTTGGTACAATCTTGCAGGAAAAAGATAAAGAGATTATATTTTCTTTAAAAAGTGACATGTTTCCCCTATGATAAAATAAGTATTGTCTTTCTATTTGCAGGGTTATCTTAAACATCTGAATTTTCCACCTATACAAATATTTTTGCCACTTCAGGAGCATTTCACCAAACAATAAGGATGTCTGAATCTGTCGTGGAACGGATAGTTAGTGCTATATATTCTAAAATGATATCGTCATCCTTCCGTAAAGTTCGTGCTTTTGACACATGATCGAGCTGGGTAAAGGGATTTCTACTCCCGGGCTGACGTCACGGTGAAGGGAGCTTGCGATTCGTGGACGGTTGCCGGGCCGAGCCCACGCTGATAATATGCCGGAGAATGCATTGCCTTCTGCCAGGACGGCCGGCCCAAATCGATCTTCTGCTTTATTAGAGGCGGCATGAGAAATGCGAAAAGCTATTTTCGTAACGCCTGCATTTTCACAGTCTACAACATTTTCTTTACCACAGCTGTTTTGTTTGCGTTGTGCGTGCTGCGATACAGGCAAGATTAAACAATGTGTATCCCTCTGCGCCATAAATCATCTCGTGTGCGCCACATTGGGCACGCGATGTGTCGGTTCCAGATGCGGCAGCTCTCGGGAGGCGGCCGGCCGATAACCCGCCCGCTCACGCACCATCCGTCACGAGCTAACTGCCCCCTCCTCTCCTCCCCTCCCGTCCCTCCCCAGAGCATCTGCCGGCAGCCGCTGCCAAACCCAGCTGCTTCTCCTCCTCCGCGCCAGATAGCGGAGAACTGTCGAAAGCTCGCGTCTGGTCGACTGGCAGCCGCCGTCGAGGAGGCCCGGTCGGCCGCTCCTCAGCCCCGGTCGGCCGCTCCTCAGGCGTGTGAGGGCCGCGGGGGTGCGGTGGAGAGCGGACTCGGATCGTGCGGTCCGAGCCGGCCCTGTACTGACCTCTGACCTCTCCTTTCTCCGAGCGGTGAGGTCACACGTCCGTGACCGAGCCCTGAGGGCATGTGACGCCACGAGACCTGTCGTGACCGGTTCACCACGCGCTGGGTCAGCCATGATCACTGCACGAAGCAGGGATCGGCCCAACGAGATACGACAGGCTTCATAGAACTGTTACTTGTGCCGATGCTGGAAAATGTAAATAAATTTACTGTCCGACTTGATTGGGGCTCCTTTACAAATTATGACTCAAGTTAAATTTCAACTTCCATAACGGATTTGTCAAAAGGTAGACTTTCACACACAAAGTTAGACAGATTATTGATGATGCCTCGCAACTTATTTACTCTTTGTTATTTGCTGCCTTGAGTTATCTTCGCCCAGCAGGTCTCTTCCTTAGAACACCATGACCCTCCCCAGCCCTCTCCCCCCCCACACTTCCCCGTCCGTGCCAGCCATGTCTCGTCTTCCACTCAAGCGACGGGTTAAAGTGGCTGCTCGCCGGGTTCCATCTGGCCGTAAAGTGGCCGCTCGCCGAGTTCCATCGGACTGAGTGTTGGCTATCGAAGCTAATTGAACTGCCGCTGACACCGTCGGCCGCGTCGGTCGCCATCGCTCGTCGGCCGCGTCGGTCTGCTGTCGGTCCGGCGTTGGTCCGGCACTGGTCCGACATTGGTCCGCTGTCGGTCCGGTGTTGGTCCGCTGTCTGTCCAGCGTCGGTCCCCTGTCGGTCCGCTGTCGGTCCGGCATCGGTCCGCTATCGGTCCGGCGTTGGTCCGGCGTTGGTCCACTGTATTCGTCGCTCCGGGGCGGAAAACGATTTTTTGCAGGGCCGACGACGGTGGCCCGCGCGCGACGGCGTCGCGTGGTGGTGACACACATCTGACTGATGGTGGATAGAAGCACGAGCTGGCTGCCCGCGCCTGGTGACCACTTCGGTGATCGTCAGGTTACCGCGCTGTGACCACTCCGGTGACTGCCAAGTGACCACCTGGTGACCGCGCCGGATGATTGCCTGGTGACTGCCGGAGGATCGTGCCTGTTGACCACTCCGATGACTCTTGTCGATCTCCCGACTCACCACCGGTGCAGTGGGCGACCCTTGCCGAACTTGTATAATCACCTCACAATAAAACAAGGTTATCTCATCTCACATATGTTCCCCACAGCTGAACCGTTGTATCGACCAGCTTGACATGGCACCCTCTCTAGCCGAGGCAGCTGCAGAAGCCGCAGCTTGCGCTGACTCTGCATGACAGCCTCGCGATGCATCCTCGGCCCGTGACCCGGCTACGGACTCTCAGCATCGGTCGATCCGGCCGGCGGACTCGCGCAGTCGGCCCAGCCGGCCGACTGGTAATGAGTTGTCCAGACTCGTTTCGCCCGATGCATGCTAATGCGGCCGATACGAGGAGTGCCGGGCTGAGAGAGAGAGGGTGTGTAGGGGGGTCAGGAGGGGGGATTGGTGGCTGCTGCGGCGGCTGCTGCACTTACCGACGTCCCAGTGGTCAGACGAAGTTGGTGACCACTGGGTCAGGTCGAGTGAGTTGGGCGAGGGAAGTTGAGACGCCAAGCGATGTGGGACCGGCTTTCATCTCCCCTGCGCGAATGGAATGGGACCGTCAGTCGGCTGGTGTTGGTTTTCTGCAACGCAAAGTGCTATGCATGTCGTGCGTGATGCTATGTAGAATGCCTAGGAGTAGTAGTTCAGGGTTAAATTGTATTATAATTACTGAAGATTATCAAACACTGCTTTGAGCTCTGATGTGACAATCGATCGTTCCACTAGTCAATTTGGGATGGTCTGCTGCGCTATTACACGCAGCCATTAGCCGTGATTTGCACATGCACTTAGTATAATTACTTGCATATCATTGGACAGTTTGATGCCTAAAGGCAGGATCTCACCCATTGCATCAGGTAATAGTTCATTTGACTTGTTAATCATGGAACCCTGCAGCTATTTTTGACTGGTCCAGATGGTTGATTTCAATCCATGCAAGATTGTATTATGCAGGGCCAGACTAATGATCACCACAGACTTTCGACAAGTTCATCGACTTCCGGTTTCATCACGTTCAGAAAGGGCTTCATGCTTGAGAGTGCAACTACCTCACAGTCAAAAGTCACAACCCACATCTCCCCGAATCCGGTCACATCACGGAAAGCCACGTCGCCCTTAAACCTCCCGACGCCACTTCGCTCCTCTCCCACCGTACTTCCGCTCTACATAACGAACAACACAACTGTCCGCTTCCCACCGGCGGTGTCTTGAAGAGCGGCGCTCCCGCTGTGATTCCTCTGCCGGTCGGACCGCCCGGCGCGGCACAACACCGTCCGACCGGCCCCCCGGGGCGGCACGCCTCTCAGCCTCACGCCGGCCGTAATTGTTTGCGACACCCCGGCGGCTCTCCGTGGCTGTTGACGGCTCGGCGACGGCCGACATCGCCGACGACGACGCCACCGACAATGTTGATGATGGCGGTCACGCGGCAGCTGCGGAGCGTCGCCCGGTCGCTGCGGACCGCGGGGGTGTCCCTCCCGCGTCCCAGTTGCGCCGTCCAGCCGGGACGCCCGGCGGAGTCGGGTGAGAGACACGCGAGTGGAGGAGAGAGCCCAGGGCGGTATGATTGGAGGGCGATAGGCTTTAATGAAGTTATGAGTGGCGCGGCGGACGACAACCCCGTTAATTGAGAGGTACGCCGCGGTGGTCGGGCGCCACCAGGTCGGCTGGTAGGGGGTGGAGGGGGTGCCGGGGCGTCAGCCGGGTCAAATTGGATGGTTGGTGTAGCGAAATGCTGGCGCGGGACGTGGGTCGTCCGCTGCGAGGCAGGGCAACCCGTGGTCACACTAGATTCGCACAAACAGGATAGGCCGTTGATTGAGGGTTCACTCGAGCTAAACATGCGTATCCGAAGCATTCGGCAGGGAGGTTAATGGCCACATACCACGTGGCTGGCGTCAGTTGTGTTTGAAAATAAAATGGGATGTCGCTGAGTCAGCAATCAGCAGAAACAAACAAACTATAATTTACGATTTCACATTCACCGAGGAAGCTCAGAAATTTTTGTTTCCAGTTGGAATAATGCACTTCAATTAGCCCTTCTATGTTATCACTGAACATAAGATGGCTGGGCGAAGAGGGTACCTCATTCTCTGTTAGTGTCCTTTGCAAATGACTATGTGCTCTGTGAGCTATGTTAACAGGTCTTCTACACGTCACTACACTTCCGTAATCCGCACTCAGAGCGGTTTTATGGGGTGATTTCGTGTTGCGTGGGCATTAAGCTAGCGTTCACAGCTTCCGAAGCTGCACCCGGTCCGGTAACCAGACACCTGGAGAGCATAATGCCACTCTTTCAGGGGTGGACTCTTATATCTCTTGGGAGGGCCCTCCCCCCCCCATGAATCGTCAATATTAACATTAGGCCTATGGCGTGCAGTAAGAAACTGATTTAAAATATATCAAATTAACATTAGAGCCCCCCCCCCCCGAGCGATTTCATAAAGTTCCGCTTGTGGCTACTCTGTGCGGCTGGCAACAGCGACGGCGCGCACGTATACCGTATTCACCAAGTGGAGTCAGAGTTATAAGTCTCCGCTTAGTCGGCCTACAGGTGAGTGGTAGATAAGTCACAGCACGTAAGGTGATAGGCTCCTCGAAAACCAGCGAACTTGGTCGGGAGAAAGATTCTTCCTCTTCCACTGCTGAAGTCTTACAAATCGTGTGCGCCCGACTCCGAGTCTGTTCGGAAATTTTTACTTACTTTATTGGGAGAGCAGGTGTTCAAGATGGATACTTGATCTTCCAGAAGCTCTATGGCGGCCCTCTAGTCTCTCAGCAGTCCCGTCTCTGTTCTCCAGTCCCTCAGCAATCCCGTGTAGTCCCTTCCACCCTGCTATGACTGGAGGGCACTGTCTGGGTGGCAAACGTGCCGCATTTGTCGGAGGTGACGGCACAATGCCTGGCCGCCGGGGACTCCCAGCGGCTCCCGGCGACACACAGCGACACACACGGCGACACACACAGCGACACTCATGGGGCGACACACACGGGGCGACACACGAAGCAGATGCTATCGTCTCGCGCACGCTAAACAGTACCGTCACAAATCACTGGCGGCGCCCGCCGGCGTTCGCGCCTGGTGTCGTCTTCAAAGCCGCGCCGCCCCACCTAGCGCCTGTCTGACGCCTTCCTGACGCCTGGCAGACGCCTGCGAGACGCCTGCCGTCTGCTGGCATGGCCCGCCTGCAGGCTGAGTGCGGCTAATGAGCGATAGGATGAATGGAGGGAGTGCAACAAAAGGTCGTGAGATAGCAATGCAATAAGCGGAGGGGAAGGGGGTGATATGAGCGTTTGTGATGGAGCGAAGATTCGTACGACGATGCGCAGAACCGACGTGCGTTACCTGCAACGTACTCGCGTTTGAATTTTGTTATGCACATCTGGCATTCATTCGCTGGCGTTGTTCCTTGCGGCGATTGTGAAAAGAAAGAAACAAAATGGTAACGGTTATAAACCGACTTTAAGAATGCTCACTGCTAAGTGAAAGCACCAAGATGTCAATCTCAGCTTAAACTGTCATAAAACCTGCATGCTAATACCATAGATTTGTGCTAAACGGTGCCGTCATCAACTCGTAATGAAAGGTGCCGCTTGCGCGGACGATAATAAGAAGGATGTGATAGCTTGGATACCGGTTCATGGGTGTGGACGTCAGTGAAACTCCCCTTTGTATCGGCTGTCATCCTTTGAAGCTGAAGCCGCGAGCACCTGTTGGCAACCTGTTGTGCCTCGGTACTTCACCCGAGGATCCGGCTGTCGACGTCAGTTCTTTAATTGGACGCATGCAATGAAGCTATAGAACGGTCAGTTAAGCTGTCAAGATAAGACGATTATTTAAACATACCGCACCTGCTCTGGAGTTGAATTATATAATGCAAACATTGCTCCTCGACTGCCACGTGTTTGCCATTCAACGAGCTCTCTCTCGCTCTCTCTCTCTCTCTCTCATTCCGGCCTGCCAGTCAGCCCGGCCCGTAACCTCCGCGCGTTGTGCCGTCCTAACTGATGACCCGTGTACGATATGGCGCAGCGTCACACCTCCGGACAAAGACCCTGTCTGTCTTTACCGCCGCCTCCACCGCCACCACCGCCGCCGCCACCACCGCCACCACCACCACCGCCGCCGCCGCCACCGTCACCACCGCCTCCACCGCCACCGCCACCACCGCCTCCACCGCCACCTCATCCACCGCCTCCACCGCCTCCACCACCGGCGGTGGCGACGTCTGTGACTCGGCCGCTCCGCCGGCGGCGCCGGGCCGCATNCCGACGACGGATGTGGAGGGAGACGGCCGCGTGTGTCAGGGTGTCGCGAGGTCGTGCGGGTCGTAAAACAGCGTGTTTGTGGGTTTTAAGGACTGTGTGAATCGGTGGGGGTTATTACGTAGCGGCTGTGGTCGCAAATGACCAGCAATCATGACCGGGAGAATCGGTGGGGCCGGACGACAAATTACAACCGGCAGGGTATGGCATTATCGTGACGTTTCCTGCGAACAGACCATGACTCAGAAGCTACGAAGCTGGGCCCAGATCTGATGCTCGCAGATATTTTAGTTTCGAGTGATGTTTGGCTCCGACACGACGGGCCAGGGGTATGCTAATCATGACCGATGTGCCGTCTCTAACCGCAGCTGGGTAGCGAGAGAGAGATGAAGGATGCCACGTAACCTCCCTCTCTCCTCCCTCTCGCGGTATTCTCGGGCCGTTTTTACCCGGCTTTTTTGCCCGAATCTCAACCCGATCGGCGGCTGGTGACTGCGGCCGGCGGAAAAAGTCTCTCGGAGGCACCACGTGCGGCCCAGCCGGTGTCGGCCGGCGAGTCGATGCGACAGCTGGGGGGCTCCGCGAAGGACTGGCGAAAAACTCGGGTCTGACGTCGGTCCGACGATCCGTCACCCTCCACCGCAGCCGGGCCCGGCTGCTGGCGACACCCACCGACGGAAACAGGCCGTCTTCTCTCCGCCTCCGATAGGCAGCAGAGACTGGACAACGGCCATCAGTGATATCGACGGAGGCTGGTTCTTGGATGTTACTTATAATACTTTGGTGATCCCTGTTTAAATATCATGAGCAAAATCAGGCTTCTAAATATACAGGTTATGATCATTACTTTAAGGGATATTTTTTGTCAAATTGTTCCGTGTTGATCTACATTTCCTCTTTGCGCTTTGATGGTTTAGCACTTCCGGCAGATGTTCTTTAAGCAGTCCAGACTGAGGCAGGTCGGGCCTCGAGATCTGAGGCGGCCTGACTTCACTAATATAGCGTTCCTGGAACTGCCAGTCGCAGCGGCGAAGCAGGCCGGAGACCGGTGCTGTCAGGCGACACTGTTGCGCTCGCGGTCGCCCCGGAAACCTGCCGGCCCCGCCCCGACCATCCGGGAGGCCCTGCGGGCCCCGCCCCGGTCCTGCGACAACCCCCCCCCCGTCCCCGCCCACTCGATCAGTGGTGCCGCGCACGCACCCTCCTCACACACCTGCGGGACAGGCGCCGCTCAGACATTTCCGCGGGGCGCACATGGCCAGACAAGTAATTGCTGCGGTCTTGACTTTAGTTTGCAGCGTTTGTGGCCAGCCGATTGGCTGATAATATTTGTACATGCATGGCGTTTTAATTTGGTTGAAAAATTATGCTCTTTGTATCATGCATAGATAACAGTAGTGCCACTGTTATCTTTGCATTATGTATTATAAAATCACTGCAAAAGGATTGGATTTGGCCGTTTAATATTGTATGTTAACAACTACAAACCTTCGTATTGGTTAAATGCGATTTGGGATTAGACGAAGCAAATGTTTTTGTTAAAAAAGCTTCGTCCGTTGGATCATAAGCAGTAAGCTTAATTGCTTTAATGTAGTTATGGTTAATAACTATAAATTAGATAATTACCAATCGGATGAATAACATGTGTGCTTCTGCGTGGTTACCACTTAGCAGCAGCGATTAGTTTTTGTTAGAAGTGTTTGAAAATGAAGCTATAGTTCCGACCTTCTGTTTTTGTCAGTTTCCTTCGCCTTCAGTGTCTGATTCCGTATCACGTCGTTTTAACCAAACGTTGTGTGGCCAAGCATATCGGAATCCGGCGTCGTAAACATGAGCTACATTTCGCCGTTACGTGATCCGTTTTTGACATGCTTTGAACAGTTTTCGGATGCCAACCTTTCTCGTTAACATGCCCAATAAATAACGAGTAGTTTTATAACCGTCTTTATCGGTATAAGATAACGATCGACGAGTTCATCTCGGAATAAACCTAACTAAAGCCAAGCCTGATGCCTATGATGGTCAAATAATGAAATTCGGTAATTTTGTCGTGAAATAAACCTTTTTAATGTAGCGACATTCCCAGTATTTGAAGGTAGACAGTGACTGAGCATTTATAAATCGGCAACGAACAGCGAATTTATTAACAAAACAGCATTTAATTCTGAACAACCATTTCACTTCCATGTCTTCTGCAGCCATTCCGAACTATCCGGAGAAGAAAGGCAAGTCAGCTATGTTGGAAACAGGATCAGCGTGACCGCCTCCGTACCAAACTACCCTCAGCGAGAAGAGCAGCAGGTTGACAACGGCCGAGCATCAGAGCGGCCACCTTCCTAAGCACCACCTCTTTCTACCGCTGCTCCTGAGCCCGGCGGCGTCCCGGCGGGCGTCCCGGCACCGCGGCGGCCGCCAGGCGGCTCTCCTGTTTTCTCAGCGAGCTGCGCCGTGTTGACTCTGACCGTGTTGACAGTGTGGACCATCAGTCCCGCTCCGGCCGGCCGGCGACACGGACCCGGCACCCGTGTCAGCCGATCACAGATAGCAAGGGTTAGACCCCGCATCAATCATGGCGCTCCTGATTACCGGCGACCTGTCGTCACCGCCGTCTTGCCCCATTGGTCAGAACACGACCTGTCGTCACCGCCGTCTCCTCCTCCCTCCTGGTCAGAACAGCGAGGTAAAGAGAAGCGGCATTCTAGGGCGGTTCGGTTCAGAATGGGCTGGGTCTAGTTTGGTCCTGATGGTATGGGATACATCAATGTCGCTTTGATTGTCCGGTACAAGAGATCTAGGAGACGGTCTGGGCCAATAGCAGGACCGGTGAAGGTCTACCAGAACTGGTCGGGACGTCACGGACCACAATATCAGTTACAAACGTCCAGAACTGTCAGAGAAATCTGTCAGGAGCTACCTGGGACGGGCAGGTTAAGTTGGGGGGTCTTCTGTCTTGATCAAAAACACCAGAGACGGCCAAAGAAGGCGCCCAGGGGCTACCAGGGACTGGCAGGTACAGGGTGTAACAAAATTATCCGGACATCATGTTTTCCGCTCGTATCGAAAAGCGTTCGCTTCAGTTTTAATGACTGCATGCCCAGGTTGTTGCGCATGTGGCGGTAGAGCATCATGTGGGAGGTCATGTAGCATGCCTGGGTGAGCTATCGGGCCAGTTTTCGAGTCGATTGGTGACGTTTCTCCGCCGCCATCATGATGAATCTCTTGGCCACTGGGTGGAGAGCAGTCTTGTGGCCGCGGCCGGGCTGGGTCTGCAGGCCAAGCCCCAGCTTGTCAGGTTTCAGCCAGACGTGCAGCTGACTTCCTTCTGCTGATGACGCTGCGACAGATATCCTGAGCTGATCTCTGATCTTCTGCGAAAGGAGAGGCTGTATTCTTTCCCTCATTTTGCTGCCTGGGCAAAAACTGACAAGTGACTCGGTCGGTGACCCGTCCCGTACTGAGGATCGGGGGGGTTCAAACCGCTCAAAGGTCAGGTCACCCGTCCAGTGGGCGGACCGAGGTACGGATTCATTCAAATTTCTCGCTTCTACCTTCACACAGTAACGAGTGCGAGCGGAAACTGCGCAAAAATTAGCATTGTCCGGAAATTTTTGTTACATCCTTAGAGTAGATCTCTCCCTTACGGAGCACCAGAGCGTCATAGAAGGGTGTCAGGGGCAGCAAGCGCTGGAGCTGCACGTAGCAGATGGTGACGCCCGCCCGGTACGCCTGGTACGCCTGGTACGCTTGGTACACCTGGTACACCTGGTACGCCTGGTATGCCTGGTACGCCTGGTACGACCGGCCCCGCCCGCCCGGTGCGCGCGGCCCGGTGTTCTCGGTCGGTGCGTTCGGCCGCCGTGGGTCCGGTGCTCTCGGCGGCGGTCGGAGCGGTCAGGAATGATTGATGAAGCCGTCCTGGCCGCCGATAAGAGACCTGTCACCGCGTATACCTCGTTCCCGACGGAGGCCAGTCACCGTAAATTATCGGCCGCTCAGCTGAGAGAAGTGGCTGCGAACAAGACCCGAACACGACCTGGCAGATCACGCGGCTGGTTACATCGGGAAAGAAGACTATTGTTCTAATTCAATAAACATATCTGCTTTGATATATGCAGTGTATCTTAAGACTGGTAAGGCTTGAGTATTTAAATGTGTCGGCAAATCATTTATTTATGTAGCCAAAGAAACTGAATAATAAAGATATCACATACTTAACATCTAACCGATTAATTCGTGTGTTAATTGGTTCCAGTTGGTTCCAGTCTAGTTGGCCTTTTTCATAGCGTGGCCGTGACACACCCTCCATTCCCCACGATACCAGAGCCTTCACGTTGCGTGACCGCCTATCATGATCATTCACCAGTTGATTGACTATCGGCACGGCTTTTTGCTTCTCGGCTCCGATCCCATCGCGAACCCGGTGCCCCCTGTTTACTCTTGACACTTGGGGGAGGCCAGGGGGATTAAACCACGCTGATAACGACACCGAGACACGCTCCGAAATCATGAATAAAACACAACGGCTAGCTTAGATTTCGCGGTACCTCTCGCATAAAGCACCAAGTTTTGACCCCAAACACATCAACGACCTGCTGACGACGCATCGGCGACGATAAACCCATCGTCGTCTCCACCCGGGCTCCGACGGGGCGATGTGGTCTGGTGCGGCGGCGGCCCGGCGGGGTGCGCCGCGCCGGTTTCGTCTCCGCGGCGGGTGGCCAGATGACACACGGCGCTCGGAGGTCGGCCGCTGCCACCCGCCCGCCGCCCGCCGAGCGCCAACAAAGGACGACCAAAGTATGCCAGCGATGCGACCGCGCTGTTTTCGCATCCGCGGAAGAGAGCGCACACCGCTCACAGAGACTGCCGTTGCCCCTCTCGGCTGTTCCCGGTCTGCCGGCTCGGGGTGCAGAAGTCCCCTCGTCAGTTCAGCGACGGTCACTATCCACTGTCGTGAACAATGACCAGCTGACAATGACAATGACAATGACCAGCTGCGCTACTGGATCGGACGGCGAATGAAAGCGAAAAGCGCACCTGTCAAAGGGGTAATGGAGTCATCGGCCATGACGACGCAGAGGAGGGGGCACAGGGGGGGGGGCGGACTGAGAGGCCTGGCATACCGACCATGGAGGTCTCCGACTCCCTGCCATAGGACCCCCCTCCTCTCTCCCCCCCCCCTCCCCGTGCTCGGCGGTGGACAGGCTGAGGGCAGACCGAGCTGTGGCTGAAAACACGCCGGTGTGGTGGTGTTTGGAGCTGTGGAGCACTCGACACGTGAGTCGTATTCACCACTGTGACATAATGAGGCCGGTCAGAGCACCATTACCAACGTCTCCAGTGGAGCGGCACAACTGTGGCGAGGGAGGGGATGTCGGCCAAATAACGCCGGATCGCGCTGGGTGAATGTTCGTGTTGTATTATTACCGGGAGCGGAGAGGCTGAGAGCGGTGTATAACTGGAATAGATCGGGGGCCAGATGTGATTGTACACGCGTTTGTTCTGGTACGTGCGATTTATGGAAATGCAAATGAATATGCATGTGTGCGTGACAGAAAGACTGCATTCACTATTCAGTAACGACTATAGTATCCATTATACCTACTTTGTATATTTATTTTTCATATAACCGTTATCTATACTTATTTTCCACCAGAGCTTACCACACTTTTCTTTGTTGAGCTTCTATGAAGCCACACACACGAAGCTGAGACCTATGCAACAAGAACAGCACCGTTTCCCGCCCAGCTCACCCGCTCGATCTTCACTGTCTGTCCCTCGGGGCGTGTATTAACACCCCCGGCTGCAGCTGTGGGGGGGGGGAGGGGGCAGGGGTCCGGGGGGAGCGGTCGATGGCTGCGGCAGCGTGGCGGCCCAGTCCCGTATCCCCGGAGGCACTGATTGCGTGGCGCCAGAGGCGGGATATTATTACGCCGATGTCCTGATGAATATGCCCTGGAGGCGTCAGCCAGGTGGCAAAACGAATATCGCCGGCGGCAGTCTGAGCGTCGCTCGGTTTCCACGTCGCACTGCAGCCAGCTGATATTCCTTGTTATATGCGACGAAAAATGAGCAGTGTGCATAAAGCTGGGGAGGCGAGCAAAGCCAGCCGCTGCAGTAATTGCTGTTTCTGCACTTTATGATCAAGTCACCGGAATGGATTGGGACATTTCCTTTCGGCTTCAAGCAGGATATGTCTCGACGCTCGTTATTACGAGCGAGCGCGAAGCGCGCAGCGAGTCCTTACTGAATATCGGATTTTTCTCACATAGAAGCGGCTGACCCGACCCGGCCGGCCCGACACGACCATAACACTTTTCAGAATCTTATACCTTTTGAACCCCACATCCAAACACGTGCCGCGTCAGGGCTGTCAGAAAAGTTATCCTGCTATAGCTGAGAAACGGTTGGACCGATTTAGCTGACGTTTGGTGTGTGGTTTAAGACCACGCCACTGGCAATATTGCACAGGTCAAACTCTGGGTCACACTGCACGTCGCGCGTGCACCCCTGTTCCGTCCACGAAATTACCTACAAAACATCGTTACAATACCGGACCTGTATCTCGGCAACTAGAAGTCGCAAAGACACGAGTCAAACACAGATGTGTAGAGAAACGGTCCGCCCGGCGTATGCACTATGTGTCGGTCAGCGGCGCGTGGTACGTGCCACACACAAAGATTCACCCTCGGCCCCTTACAAGCGCAACAATTATGATTATGACGTCTTCACATTTCAAATTCAGTTGCTCGGCGCACTATTCTTTTTTAAATAAATCTTAGTGCGAGATGCTTTGTCAGGTTGGCTTTTCGAGTCAGAACCGCGCTAAAGGCAAAGCTTGTTGCGCTGGTCCTGACCTCACCACCCGATCGTGCAATTCCTGTTGGCCGGCAGAATTTGGAGATGGGATATGAAGCCGCACCGCTTCACGTCCTATGGGACGTGAAGCGGTGATACAAACACCAATGTGTAGACCAATGTACCGTCTCTAAAATGCATGTACAAATAAAGGTTTTAATGCAATATTTCGCTGCTAAAACCCGCCTGCAATATACCTTGCCAAATTTAGAATATTTCCTACATTACACCTGCGTAACGTCAAAACCAAAGGGCTCTAAGCGATACAAATTATGTGGCTGTAAAACCCAATCAAATCCAGCTAATACCCACCCAAAATATAGTTTTTCTTACAAACATGAAGCTTATAATTGCAAGTTTAACAGAACGCTGCAAAGCCTATTTTATTGATCCGTTGCCAGATCGAATCGAGGAATCTACTGGGATCCAAGATCCACTGTTGCATTTTTTCATGGGATCCAGTGGGATCATAGATCCAACCATGCGTTTTGTTGAAAGATCCTCTGGGGTCATAGTTCCTTTTTTCAGTTCCATGCACATATATGGCATCGTGTAAGGCAAGGAAATATTGGAAGCCAAGAAGGATATATAATTGCCCGCCACGTTTAAATAATACATGTTTGGAAACTTAAGTGTGTTTGGAGATGATAGCTGTCTATCCGACTGCGTTAAATAGTTGACTTACACAGTAAGCTGGGTGTCTTTCTAAAACAAAATTATCTTCTCATTAGATAAGCACTAAACATGTTTCTTCTTTTGTTGAGAGACACCTCATCACAGCACATAACATGATGAAAATGACCGATGAACTGTTCTTCAATTAATTGTATATCCGCCCCAACAATCAGTGAAATAACACATAAAAACAGAAAGTAACCATGTGAGGGTGTTAATGCCAGTGTGTCAGCTACATTCTGGCCACCACCCTTCTGTCTTCGTCCACCCTCCGGCCACCTTGTGACACCCTCTGACCACCGCTATCCTCGGAGGACGTCTCCTGTGTCCCCCTGGGCTCCCGCCACCGCCCGATTACCCTCCAGCCAGCCACAGGCTACCCTCCGGCCACCCTCAGTCTACCCTCAATCTACCCTCGGGCATCTCTCGTGTCCCCCTGGGCTCCCGCCACCGCCCGATTACC